>DWPT01003620.1:0-14195 GCA_018251895.1 Agathymus mariae mariae | reverse complement strand
ATAAAACACGTGCATTAAATGGCTTAAAATAATATGAAGGAAATGTATACAATTTTAATACAAAATTTATACCTAATTTTTATGCACCATATATATAATTTCTGTAATTATATAAACAACCCCTCTGCTCAATATAAATTAAAGCAGTTAATACGCATAAAATATTGAATCTTAGACAGTATTTATGATAACATCAATGAAATATTGAAATAAAATGGAATTGGCAGTTAAACGTTTGACTAATTATGCACAGGGTTTGACCAGTTAGAGCTGCGGTAGAATAATTCTTATAAACTTAAATATTTAGGCCGTTATGATTATTGATCTTACTTGCCTTTGATCGTCCAACGTGTTTATACTAAAATTAAAGTTCTTGAACAGCTATAAGTTTAATAGTTTTTTTATAGATGCTTGGTAAACTTTTATGATTAGATTAGTGAAATCGAAAGGAATGATTCCAATCAAGTTCCCAGCAAATATAAACAGTAGCACAGTACGTTGATTGCGAACTAGTCGACGATTTCGTCAACGGAATGTTACTAGTAAACAGTAACACTAGCACCATAAAATACTGTACAAATTTCGCCTAATTTACAGTGATCAACAATCTTCTACGTATGCTCTAAAATTTGTATAATTATTTACTTCGTGTTATCTTAAATGAATTTAGGTTATCATAATGATTAATGGTAGTTACCTCGAATGGCGTTTAAAATTCGCAGTCTGTGTATACTGTTAACTATGCGACATTCATTTTCAAGTTGTTCATCGCTCAGACCTCTGATAGATTCCTTATCTACTCCTGCGTTCAGCATAGAATACGTGTAAATTGTGTATTCTGGACCAATACATTGCAAAAATTCGTTGAGGCTGCTCGTATCACGAGAACTATAATCTGCCATCTTCTTAAGTTGCTGAAGTTCTCGAGTGAATCTGAAACCGTCAAAAATTGTTTAGCTAAAATAGTTTGCCTGCTGTGTGAAATAGATGAAGGTCAAGTACCAATAATGAATCACCATCAATATCTTGCCAAACGTCTTTCAAATCGTTAAGTATAATTATCATAACGAGTAGGTACCTACCGTTTTCTTTTGATTCCATTTTGTAAACCGATATCTTCCTTAAGATTATCTTCAGATATCTGTAGCAATAAGTCGCCGTCCACTCGGCTCTCGTAAAAATTTGTTGCATACTCTGAAAAACCTATTTGTTTCACCCATTCTCGCACATCTTCAATGGACCACAGCGGGACTTGTTGGGACAATTTGTGCGGCACTTCCTCTCCAATAAGACGTAAAGCTTGTGCTGCATATTTCGACGCCACCGCGTTTGGACAACTGGCAACTTTCTTTAAAGATTCTATTGCACCTATCTCTCTAAATATCTCTGTGTTGCCTTGTTGCTTCTTTATTCCAGCCTCCATACAGAAGTGGAATGCAGCTAAGTTTCTAGCTTCTTCCCTTTTTGAACTTAATACGGGAACTAGCCTTTGCAACCAGTTTTTGCTTTGGCCGTGAGCATGAGCAAGATTGGATCTAGCGAATTCGGAAGGATTGTGTGATGTAACGAAGGGTTCTACTAAATCCAAAGTACCCGACTTGAGTACGGCTGCTTCAATTTCTTTATTTGCTACTAAAACTGCTATTGCTAAGCATGCGTAGTACTTAATATTGTCATCATTGTGGAAAGCTAAAGGAAACAGCCACATTGGTACTTTTCTCTTTATCATGGCTTCCTGATTTTCAGCACCACCATACAGCGACAGATTTGCAAGGGCTGTCGCGCAATGTCTCAATGTCTCCACGTCATTTTTCCTACATTCGAATAATACTGCATCTAAACCTCCTAATTTAATTACATCGCTGCACGTGGTTTCACTATGCTTGAACAAGTGTTCTAATATTCCAGTACCAATTCTTGAATGATCAACTGAGTTTGCATGTTTTGTGCAAACACAAGCTACGTTTACAACTTTTTCAAGACCGTTATCAACAACATGCGCTCTATTTTCATTGGTAAGGCACTGTTCAAGAAGTTTAGCTGACGAAAATTGCAACTCAGGATTACTAGACTCCAAACAATTTGCCATTAAAATATCCAAGCCACCAGATGTCCGTAATGTATTGCACAATGAGTATCCTAATTCGTGGCCATATGTTGGTACTGCCCACGCCCTTCTCAACATTTCATTCAGTTGGTTAAAGTGCACACAAGCATTTTTCATATCAATTTGATTGTTCTTTATAGATGAAATAAATGCGTTCATCCTGTAAGAATATTTTTGTATGGCGAGGTCAACATCCCTTTGATTTGAATTAGCATTTAGTTTATCTAAATCTTCGAACGTCAAGTTCGATAAATCTTCATCACCAGGTTTGATGGTTCCATTGAGCATATGGCTCATCTGTAATATTAAAGAAATTTCTAAGAAATAATTTAGTGGATATAACACCATGTATTAAAATATAACTCTTAATAAGGGTTTTTTGTCCCATGCGTTTGTTTGGTAATTCAATTACCATACGATGAATCCTACTAACCATTTTATTTTTATTTTAATGACACTTATTTTGTGGTAATTTTACAAAAATGCTTAATATCTTTGTGTATATACTGTAACGATTAATAGTAAACTTGATTATTGCAAATTGCCATTAACGTAATGGATCCGGCACGCTAAATGGTTCTATGCGAATTAAGTAAATGCTGCTTACCTGTGACGAAAGTAACGTAGATTTTGTTGTAAGATTCTGCTTGCTCATTGTCATGTTAGACTGGGCTACACTGGAGTGTTCCTTGTGGCTGAACATACCGCTAGAGGTAACAGTTTGTCTGGATTGTGCCGAAGCCATGGCCTTCTTCTCAGCACTGAAAGCTTCAGTCTGCAGACGAGAACTGGACGATAACATATTGTTAGCTTCTTGCGCACTCACTTCTCCTGCCTTGAGCGATCGCTGCTCCTAAAACCGTAAATATTCCATAATCACGTCACTGCGCACAAATACACTTTTGTTTTGCATTTTTTGATGCACATAATAAAGCAATTGTCATGTGGAAACTTCCAATTTCATCAAGCTATAATACACATTAAATAACTGTCTTATACAATTTATAATAAAATAAAGTTGTACTAGTTACAGGAATAATAATACGCAATTTAGGTCTCGAACGTCGTTTGGACGACATGGTGCTTAGCTCGAATAAGATCAGTACATGCTCGTCTCGGGACTAAAACTACTTTTATATTGAAAAGTACCGCGCGTCACGACTCGAATTGTACGCTGAATCGTTCCCATTGGATATAGGCCAATATTGAGAAATCCGTGGGCTTTCGCTGATAATTTTAAGTTTGTATACAGACGTCACGAAAATCGAAGGTTGCTAACGTATTTTGAAAATTTTCGGTAACATATTCTCACCGAAGTGTTTTGCGGTTTCGGAGGAAAACGTGTCAAGATGCTTCTGTGTACCGGCCACGGGGCCGAACCCCCACCGGCAGACATTCCTCTTCTATATTTAAGCCGACTATTCGTGTACCGGACCGCGCATGCGCAATAATTAACTTCCGTGTGTGCTCGCGCGCGCGACGTTCAAACACTGACTGAGACAAGCATGGTGCGGTTAGCGTAACGATAAGCGCTCGTAGATAAATGAGCTCACCGCTCCCGGCGATCCTCCGCGTCGCAACACCCTAGCGGTCCAAGCGACGATGCGTCCGGCCATGATCCGAACGCCGCGCAATGATGGATGATTTCTTTTAGTTAGAACATTAGTAAATCTCAGATGTTATCATCACAAGAAGCCGCCCTCTACTGAACTATTCGTTTGTAGCCCCTGTAGTCGAGGAGGCATTCGAGGATATCGATCGCGCACGGTCACGCGAGGTCGCGTCCTTCGGCGCGCCTATATGGCTCCATGCCGTCGGACTACGAGACAACACAGACTTTTCACTTGGTTTTTAAGAAACGAGCTAATTGAATCAAAAAATCTAGAAATATTTACTGATAATTATTTTCTGAAAATGACAATCGATCGTTGAAAAGACGAGATTGTCAGTCAACTTCAACAAAAACTCGTTTAAAGTTTTTACTTACTTGATGATAAGCCGCGTTTTGTTCTGCAGTAAGTCCTTCCGCTTGTAGCAGTCTATGTGACGCTCCGGCGGCACTTCGTTCTGCATATTGCATGTCGCCGTGCTGCAATCGACGCATCCTGGCACTGTTGGCTGCAGACTTCGATGCACTGTATCCATCGGTAACAACACGCGTGGAACTGGCTGATGTCATTCTAGCGGCACTGTATTTTAACTCGTTAGCGTTGTTAGATCCCAACGATGAAGTGTTTGTTGCGAGAAGACAAGGTTTATCGGGTGGCGGCGTATCGGACTCTGGGAAGGTCACTAATGGACCATCACCGGCCAATTCGCTCATGTCACTCATGTCTCCAATGTCGCCCATTTCACTGAGGTCTCGAATATCAGTGATATGCCTCTCTCCCATCTCATCTTGATTCACTATATTTTCCATTGAGCTTCTCAGTCTGGAATAATACGTAAAAAGCGCTTAAAGAATTGCCACTTTTCAAACACAAAATATATAACGCACGACGTTGATGTTAGGTCTATTTTCCAATACTACAATTTTTCAAGAAAATATTTAAACGTTTTCCGCGCGAAAGCCGTGCTGGTGCTATTGTTTCGCGGCATGAAACTGCAAACAGAGAGCGGTAAAATCAACTGGTCGAAATTGGCTTAGGGCCAAGGCCGTTCAGGTGAGCAAGCGTTGATGTTATCTCCACTTATTGACAAAACATATGCTGAAACCATTACATAAACTGAAGACGAAATGTAAGGAAAATTACCTTTGTCCAAAATTCAAAGCGGCAGAACTGCTTAACGTTTTCATTTCAGATATTGAGCTCTTCAGTTCTGAGAGGTCCGATTTCATAGAACTAGCTTTGATTTCGGAAGCGGTCATGTGTTGGAGACGCTGCGATGAGCTTTGCATCCTTTGGCTAGTCGCGGCACTGCTGGAAGTTGTACTGGATACCATCTGTAACAATTAAAATATAACATCTGTAAATTTCTTGTACTTGCCACAGTTTTAATGCAAGTAAACATGGCTATCGATATTGTTCTTTAAATATATTTATATTCAGTGAGACATGACTTGGTCATGAGAGTTTTAACCTTTGGTTCGATATCGGCTCCGTCTGTCTTCGGATAAATATGTTGTTACGCAAAATATTGTACGGGTAAACGAGCCGGCAGCGAGTGTGATATCGTCGTACACAGCCGTTATCTAGACAAGGACTGCGGGTTCAGTGCCAATGCTACCGAAGTTTGTACGTTCAAGCGTCACGCGTCTTGGCGCACTTGCGGCTTAGTATTATAGCCAGGTCTATGTCGAAACGAAACATAAATAGGGAGATACTATAATTAAGAGAGATATTTTTATCTTTATATCTGATCATCTAAATAAATTTCATTTACATTCAGTTTTCAATTATGATCTTCAGTACCCATTTTTCACAGTCAACATTAGTCATTGATAGTCTTTTCTTTTTTGCTGACTTTATTTTCATCTTACGTGGGTAATGGCACGAGTAAAAATAACATGAAGAATAATGGAAAAGGTATACAAAGAATTGTGTTCAACCATTTTGGCGTTGGCCATTGGGTTTGAGATAAAGATGGATGATTCAGCTCGCGTAGGCGAGATGCAAATGATAACCTTGAACCCAGTGACGTGACATGGTGACTTAAAAATACCATACGATTAGATACCATATGATGAACACACATCCAGTTAAAATCATGTAAAAATATTATTTTGATGAAATCGAGAAATTCTGTATGAAGCTGTAAACTTTATAATTACTTACATGTTACTACTTGCACTTTTTATGTCATTCAACTCAATCAAATCGCATTGTGTTTTAATATATAAATAAATGAAAGCAATAATCCAATGAGCATGCGATATATTAAGCCAGTTAGTCGCTCACAACGTAATTGATCAAAGCTGTCAGCGTAACCTGTGCAGATTAAATATTAAAATAATATGAACAATTTTAAATGATTTATGTCAGTTTAAAATTCTTAAAGGAATATGATCTTATAATGGAACAACAGAGAGTATGTTGGGGATAAACATGTGAGCACAACCGCCCTACGTTCAAACGCGACACGTTCCTCTTGGCGTCACGCCAAAGCATACGTGGATATATTGTGGCTGTTGTAATATTAAAGTAACAGTGTTATTGAAAGGTGTCACAGTTCTAAACGCAGACAGACGTATGTGCTATGGACGAATTGTGATATTGCCTTTCATTCGAACGCGAAAGAGAACAACTTGTGACAGAGCAACTTATTTTGACTTAGTAATCGTTTGAGCAACGTTCATCAGGTCGGCTTATCTTTGGCTAGGATATTTTAAAAAGCAAACGTTGAAAATTTATTTATAATTAGGTGGATTCATACTTTGACGCATTTTAAATTATCAATAAACTTTTTAAAAGTGTTTTTAAATAATCATTTTGTAGTAAAAATAAGACATTTTTTGTCTCTTATGTGACACACCGAACAGTTTACTGTGGTGTTCTTAGTTTACGGCTGATTAATAAATGGATATACATGTGTTTTTAATAAAGCTAGAGAGTGTTTGTTTACTACTCAACTATTGAAATGGTAGCATTAACATATTATATTTATCTTTTACAAATAGGTTTAAGTACAGATTTTACATTAAAATATATATTCTTTGGCAAACAATGATAAAAGCTGTTTTTAAATTTATTGACACATTTTAAAATTAACAGATTTCTACGTGTATATAACCAAAATTTTAAGGGACTATATAATTAAAATGGTTCTTTTATGGATCAGTATTATTTTTTAAATAGTAGAGTGATGGCAATTTGTAACACTGCGGAAATCAAAAACGTTAATTTTACCTGATACCGAAGTCATTGGTCTATCCATTTTGTGAAACTATTGTTGATAATAAATAAAAATATTACATCGAGTTTATAGTAATATATTATAATATTGTATACTGTATTGTACACAGACGTAATTCAACAGGGCATTTGAGGATTTCCGAGGAAATTCACTTTAAGTAATGCTGAATAGTTGTACCTATCCATTCAAAGGAGAGTTATTGTTGAGGTATTTTGTAGGTAAGTCTGCTGTGTTAGTCTTATTTCTCCGAACGTAGTGAACTATAGAGTTGGTAAATGGATTTTGTTTTTGTGGAAGTTCGAAGTAAATTTTGGAGTTAATTCAATTCAGGGGTCAATTACCGTATGCGGGTTTCATGAAGTCCACTCGGCTGGCCAAGGGAGAATTCGCATGCATCATCTATATTGATATAAGTAGTATAGGACTATGAACGTTTTTAATCTTAAATAAATATAGTTAGTAAGTATACGGGCATAAAAACAAACTATATATTATTTCTATATTTTCACCTGCGTGTTATAAATTGATACAAGTACTATATTAAAATTACAATTGAAATACTAAGGACTAGGGAACAAATCGTCTTTGTCCATATCCAAAAACAAGTAGACGGGTCATCTAAGTAAGTGGTTATGGTCATCCCTGGCCTTCTATGATAGCGAAGGCATCACTGACGCCGGCCACGACAGAAGCAGTGGAACCCGCTTTTTATGGCCTCTCTAACACTACAGTGTCCATTACAAATGGGAGTACGTTAAAAATATTGTTACTTAGAGGAGCGTGATCGCTAGCCAGATAAAGAACAACCAACCAAGCACAAATATCGTCAACAATAAGGCACACATACACACAGCCCAGCGACTTCCAACACAAAGGGCTCGGCGCCATAACCGCGTCGCATTGTTAAGATGAGTGTTACACGAAGGTTGGCTTGGCCTCGAGGACAGATAGCCCTTTTGGTTAAAGTGGGTACATTTTTATGTGGGATTCTACGCCAGGTCACGTCGGTTTTGGCTCTATGCCTAAACAGCACAGAGCACCCGGACTCGGGTGACCTACACATAAATTTTATGATTTACGATAATCGTTATTATTATTACTAGAAGACATCGTAAACAGATTTGACGTTCGTTTATAATATTGTAAATAGAAATATAATTCACATTTTAAGCCTTTATCACATAATCAGTGCTAAAAAATTGGGTTTCACCGTGAAGGTTCTATTTCAAATCACTGATGATGATGGCTTATTGATTGATAAATGATGGACTTATTTGAAATTAATCACAATAATTTAGGAGAAAAAGACTCTTTGGGGCCTTGGATTCTCCAACTATCTTCGAGTGCAGACTAACCTCCTCAGGCCGTGCTAAACTCTCTAAGCCCGCGGATAAGACATTAACGCCAAAGATCGGTTTGTTGAAGTTCACTTCTTTCTGTACTACTTTAGATTCTTCTCGAAAGCACCTGTACTTAGTGATTCTTTTAAATTATTTACCTAGTTCTAAAACCAATTCTGAAGTAATTTTAATGTTTCATTTTTAAAGTCGATGAACCAATTAACAAGAAATTCTGGCCGTATTGGGGCGGCCTAGAATACTCCCCCCAATCCCACGCTGGCAGAACAGGGTGTCGTAAGAGGCGACAGAAGCCAGCCTGCTTGTTGGTAGGGCTTTGCGTAAATATTATATTATCATTATTATTATTAAGTCGTTAATATTATTATTGGTATTATTCTTTCTCCGTGGAGCCTGCCTGGCTAGCTACCACCCTCCTGCTTGAGTCAGCCGCCAAACGACTCGTATTCCGGTTCGGAGCTTGAGGGCCAGTACTTTTTTCTTACCTTCTTTTCATTTCCTGGCCGACAACGTATCAGTGATACCTTTGGTCTTGCTGATGTCGATGGGCAACTATGATCACTTACCATCAGGTGGCTAGTCTGCTCGTTTGTTTTACCACAAAAAAAATTACATTATAGGTACCACAGCACGGCTGGCAACTAGCTGTTGGATTACCTCGACCAAACAGTTCCTTTAGCGCTATTAACATAATAACCAATAAAAAATAAATTATCATGTTTTTTCTAAAAAAAATTAAACGAGAGACGGCAGACAAACAATACGAATTGTCAGTGTAGTAACAGGCTGTACTTAGTAATCGTCTGTGTAAAACTTGGAAATGTGAGAAATATTTAACATTCATGAGCAACTCTGTATGGAGGTGTTGGTCGTGTACGGTTTATGTAGATGATTCTAAATCGAATACAAAATAGCACTTCATCTGAAAGAACCGACGTCTAATTGCTTCACTAACAGCGTCTAGTTGTGCTAATTCCTAGACAAAGGCATACTAAAATCGTACTGTTTCGAATTAATTTCGGATTCCGATGACCTCAATGACATTGATAGTGCTGGTCGTCTCAACAATAGTTACCATGCCACAGTGTTGTCGAGCCGTATACGTTTCATCTTGTTTATTTTTCTTAAAACCTGTGTTGGTTAATTTCAATACACACTGACCATTTTATGAACTATTCGAGGCCGGTGTCAAAATAATCCGCAATCTATATTTAAACACAAAACAGGTAATTGCTATAAATGTTTCACGCATAATTTACGCAGCAGTATTTTCAAATAAAAACTAGAAACATTAATCAGTGGTCACCTGGCGCTTAATAAAAACTGTCTGCGTCTCCTTTCTTTCATGTTATATAATAACCATATCAATTACTACAATAAAGTAGTGGTATTATTTTCATTACAATATGTTTATCAATTTAATTCTGCCTCTATGTTAGTTGTGTATGAAAAATCAGAGTTTAGCTTTACAGAGTCCACGTGTATTAAATCGGCGTTTACATCTAATATGAATTTAATGTAAATGGCTATATTATAAATATTTATGATATTGTTTACTTGAATATGTTAGTGAGTCAAATTTTCATAGTGTTGTGCTCACATTTTTTTTTTCTGGCGATGATGATGTTGCCCCGTTTCTAATGACGAGATAATACTACGCATTGAAGTAAGGGTAGCTGTGACAATAGTCAGGATTGAAACATCGATGTAACTCAACCATAGTTACTCGTCTTTCTTATTCATAGAAGAAACAAACGGGAATAAAGTACATTTTTAAGCGATCATTGCCGCATCTATTTAATAGTAATGTGTGGTCACTAACTACCGTTAGAAACACAACATCACGAGTACCAATGGTCCTAAAAACCTTCAAATCGAAACACAAACTTGCTTTCAATTTACTTTACAACGATATTACCGGGTATGTGAGTAGTTCCGCAGTTTATTATCCGAACCAAGGTTCTATCACCCATTTGGAATATTAAGTTTATAATGTCCATCATGTAAGTTAATATCATGATCAAAAACCTGTTGTGTGGAAGAACTGGTGACTTGGGTTTGGTTCTGTCGTGAAACGAGGCTGCTTTTTTTGAGGTTCTCCATGACGGAGGCTAAGTCTTTGGCGCTGCCGTTGTGCTTCAGGCTGCTGTTGCCATCCAAGTTGAATTCGGGTATCTGCAAACAAAAAATAACATTAAAGTTTCTTCAAGTCCTTATAAGCTCCAAATGAAGTCATAAGATCTAAGTAAAAAAAAGATATAAGACAGCTAACAGTTAATTAATTAATTATAAGCTATATAATATAATTACAAAATAGACATTAACAATCTATTTTACTGTGCCTTAAATCAATTTAACTAGAACATGTTGTCCTTAAAATCACGACCAAGATGCGTCAATCATCGTTACAATTTAAAATGATGAAAGTCAACCGACGAGTTCTACCCGCAGAATTCTATGTACGGAGTCCATTAAAGTAGAATGAAAATAACCTTCATACGCACAATAACAATAGGTTTATTGTTTTTCTGGGAACTTATAACTATTTAGAATTCAGCGCAAGGACAATCTTCTGCAGAGTGAAACTGTTGAATAGGGTCAAAGGAACCATTGGCAGTGTAATGTAATATCTATGCGTGAGTCACCGGAGAGCCCGGTTACTATATTAATCAGAAACACTGCTCACGTCGGCTGTTGAACGCGAAGACTTGCACGACGCATATTGATGGCGCCGCCTACGGAGACACGAATCTCCTTCAACATTATTTGGACACGCCAACGCAATCAAAATATGTCTGTCAGCATTCACTGATTTAATGGACCCTTGATCAATAAGCAGTAATTCAACTCTAAGATACGAATCGTGAGTGAATGTCCACTATAATCAATCACTCAGTATTTGTAAACAGATTTACGTGACTAGTGATGTGATTATTGTTGATGTTTTTTTTTATGTGAGCGACGTATCATTTAGAACAATTTCGGAGGTTAATGATTGCATAATCTAAATATAGTGTAGTATGTTAATTGCGATGATTGCATGCCGGAGAATCCGTTGGAGATTGGTACAAGTATGACGCGCGATTACGTGGACCTTGTTGATGTCATAGACACGCGGCACGTTGGTAGGCTAGTCGTCATAAGATCTCCAAAACGCTCGGTACACTCGGTATGATAACCATATGGACCAAAATATTACTACAAATAAACACAATTGTATAGCTCGTCTCTTCTTTGCTTTTACGATTTTTTACTTTTAATGCTGTGCTTATAATAATAAATATAATACGTGAAAAGTATGCAGTAAGTTATACAAGAAATAACTAACTCTGTAGGACATATCGTTAAGATGTGTTATGTCGTCGTATCAGTGGGTTATTACATAATATTTTCATTGATCAGTACGCAACTATCCTATATGAATGATGAGTAACTCGTGTCGAAGTGAAAAAACAGACGATCCGGTAACTTATCAGGTCAATTGTAGCGTCATACTGAGTCATAGGTTTCACAGAAATGTCATCACAGTTCCACAAATATTAGATAAGTTGTGTTGTGACTCGAAAGGGTCACGTCATTCAATGTAGTGTAATTAAGTATTTTATGAGCTCTTAGCTGAGACACACTCTAATTTTCATTTAGGATTACGCGAGTGAACATTTGACCCAACTGGCACAAGAGACTCAAATTGATTAATTATGTCAATGCACATGATATACGATATATAAATCGCTCTTTCCAAGCAACTCTTTAAAAGTCGTCTCCTATTTAAATACTTAACGGACTATTTATGTTCAATATTATATTGTGGGCTAACACTTTGAAATTATGACTACAGTATGATTAGAAATTGGTAAATAAACTTATAATATAAAAAAATGTCTAGATCACGTCATGACGTTATAAACTTTTACTACAAGATTAAATTTTTAATCATTTCCATACTTTACGATATTAATGAACCATATTTACCTAGAGTGATAGTATTCGACAATATAAGTAAAATTATCTTTATGGTATATTAGGAATTCAATTAATTCAGCCTATGAAGTACTAATATTAAGCGGACATTATCTCGGCATCACTACCAAGATAATCTATATATATAATAAAATTTTAACCAATCCCTTTTGTACATGAAGTATATATGAGAAAAACTATAGGGTCTTTATTACGTAACAGAACCTGCTCAGCTCAGAAACGGCTTCTCGATTTCGTTATGGTTTTCACTAATATATTGCAATAGGCATGTTCAAAGTTTGTTTCAATTAAATCCGTCCATAAATAAAAAAAAGTTATAAATTATTTTTAATTCACAGGACGAAAAAACCCAGTCCTAAAACAATGCAGGTACCATTTCTTGGCGCAAGCCGTAGTTTTTCTAAAGGGAAGCGGGGTCGGTTTACTGGTTAATAATAAAAGATGTGAAATATTACAACTCTCTCTTTTAGGTAAAATAGTGTTTTTAAGTTATTATTACTAACAAATGGTCTTTTAGACTTAGACCACAACGGTATTATCTATATACCTACAACGTGGGTGTTATCTAATATTGTTTTATATTCGTACTTTACCTGATAAGCGAAGTGAAAATTAAAATGGGGCCCATAAGGTAATTTTGATTATCATCGTTATTGACGAACTGTTGGTGATAAAATTTACTCATTTTAGTAAAAGGAAATTATTTTTAAGAAAAATATTTTGAAACGCTCTATTTAATTTTAAAAAGCCATTATTACATATTAATATATATTGTTTTTAAGCTAGTGTATTAAGATTGTCATAACGTGATTTCTGTGTACAGGTTAACTCATTTACAGAGTTTAAAAAGAAAGCTTATCGTAGTTGTAAATAAGTCGACGAAGATAATTTAGACTGTATCCAATCTCCTCAGGTAAACCTAGCCCATTTCGCGGTACAGCTTTCACGTGTAACGATTCTTTACGCGTTCCAGGCGTGCATGTCCGATTTTGAATCTACAACCTAATGGTTAATGGACATTAAAGTTAATTTTCCATGCATCGCTAGAAACATTATAATAAGCACGATACTATATTCTAGGTTAGTGCTAGATGCTCCACGGTAATCGCTGCATGCTCGATCAAGGGACATTATTGACGAAGGTCAGTTCGGCATGCTTAATGATTTCACGCGCGACAAAACGAAACGGTTAGGTTCTGAATGTGAATAAAAACAGAGGAAATCTATACAATTATGAACGTTATTTATTAGCTATGAACGTGAGGAAATGAATATAGGTATAGTCGGTATATCATATCATTTATTTACCATGACTATAAAGATTTGGTTGACGTGAAGTCATAATTCTATGTTTTGTCTATCTGATTATGCATTCCTCAATATCGAAATAAGTTTAAATGGTAAGCTTTGACACAGTTTATTATCGTATTATAAATTTTACTGTACATTAGTTTTACCACATAAGTACATAATTGAACTTGTGGTATATATTCGTAAATGTTAGTTTAAGAGCACTTCGTTATTGGAGGAAAATTGTAATTGTTAATATTTTATGCCATTGTCCAGCGAGATAATGAACGATGGATAACTTTGAGTTGTGAAGTATCGACAGTCTGCTACAATCCAGTTTGTTAAAAAATTAAAAAGTAATTCGAAATCGCTATAATATATGTGATGATATACATGAAAGTTTCGCCATTTATTGTACCTAAGACAAATTTCTTTAAATAAAGATAACATTTACATTATATAACTGCTAATTATAAAAATATAAGCTTTAGTGCGATCATACTATGATTTTATATGGATTTAAATGATATAAAGATAAATTCATTATTTTATGTATTTTTGTATTTTTTTTTTTTTTTTTTTTTTTTAATAACCCACAAACGAGC
>DWPT01003619.1:0-14196 GCA_018251895.1 Agathymus mariae mariae | reverse complement strand
TTAATATTTTCAGATTTGAAAAATATCGACCGTTCTTTACTTTGCAGCTACACTAGTTTATCTCTATACAGCGTGCCGATCATTGCGGCAGCTACCTTAGGGAAAGGTTCCGGTTATTGGACCAGTGGTTTCATTGGATCATCATGATATAAGCCCTAATAATATTTAGATACAAAAGCTTGCGCCACTCCCATAACTTCCTGCGCGATACCTCAAACTCACTGCGGGTCTCATCAAGGAGTGACGTATTAAAATATATCTATGACGACTGAAATATAAAAATACTGATAAATTTTATGTAAGATTTGATGTATATATCCTGGCGAGCTAGGTATTAGACGATTGTCATTTATTTATCAGTGACTCTGCCTATAATATCATTTTGGTGAGTACCGTTATCGATGAACCACTAACCTTGTGACATTTTCAAAATGTCAAATCGTGATCATATATTTTTTAACTTTATACATTTCGTGAAACTGTCTAGTTAAATTACCATTAATAAAATGGTATTTCACTACAGCTATATATAAAAGTAATTATTTTTGTGCTATAAGGTAATTATTTAAGTAATTATTAATGTTAAAGCACCTTTTCGAAACGTACAAGCGAAAAATGTGCATAAGATTGTTTACAGAATACCTACAAGATTAAATGATTTTGAATTAAAATTTGTATGAAACGTAACAAGTAATAATCTTGCTATCGAAGCTGTCAGGAATGTATGTTTCAATGTATGGAGTCCCGAATGCAGCAGTGAAATGAATATTGCACCTTTATCTGATTAACATTTTAGTGGGTTTTATGTTTATATATAAATAAATATTTTCGTAATAAAATTAAGTTGATTGTGTTGTCACCTTGATTGTATTACTTCAAAACATTTTCCCGTAGTCATATCAACCTAGTGGTCCAATCAAACTTATCATTGTCTTACCATGGTCATGGAAGGCGGAAAACAAAAGAAATCGTTTTTAAAATGTTTCTTAAAAAGTTATAACGTGATTAATATTACTTGATATATGTATATAAACATGTTATAAATTTTTTATAGATCGCTTTCTGTACATGAAGTATATATGAGAAAAACTTTTCTTAGGGGCCTTTATTAATGCAATAGAACCCAAAAGAATAATTATTTAAATTCTGTCTGTTTGTCTGTGCGTTTTTGCGCCCTAACCTCAGAAACGGCTTAACCGATTTCATTATGGTTTCCTCTAATGTATTGCAGTAAGCATCACTTAATATTTAAAGTTCAATTCATTGCAATCTGTCCATAAATAGAAAAAAATATAAATTAATTTAAAATAATGTATGTACTATTTCTTAGCGTATGGCGTAGGTTTTCCGAAGCGAAGCGAAGTGAAGCGAAACGAAGGCAGTTTGCCGGTAAGTAATAAGTATTATTGAGCGATGTCACTGTATTACTGTTTGTTTTAACGATATGTAGTCGGTAAGTTAAGTGGTTCAATAACCTGCCTGTACCACCTGTGTTCCTGTTAGTACAACAAATGCATTTTCCAGTACGCAGGCAAATGGTACGAGATATCCAAGTATCCGAGCGAGTCTGAGGGGAACGGCAAGTGTTCGGAGGTGGAGTACACGCCTGAAGGTGACGGTCTCAAGCTGAAAAACACAAACTTCGTCAATGGCGTACAGACCTCCATCGACGGATCAGCCAAGCTTCAGCCCGACGCCAATAACACTGCCAAATTGAGTATCACCCTTAAATTAGGAGGTAATAAAACATATGGTTTCAAATTTATATCACGTTGGCTGTTATGCATTAAAGCTTATTACCAATATTTCATAAAACTACATAGATCAAGGCTATGGCGTGACTCGTTAAAGTTATATAAGTAAAAAAAAATCCTTGTTAATCTAGGTCATAGATGAAATTTAAAAAGTGTGTCGATTGCAGTCAGAGGGCAGTTAAAACCGTTTTTTTTTTGTTTTTCGCGTCGCTTATGAGTTACTAATGTTAATATTTATTAGCGGCTTTAGTCGCTTGCCAGATAAAAAAACCTTTTACTGTTTTCACTCTACAAGCACTTAGCCGCTACAACCATTGTAACCGCTAGTGGCAATTTGTATTGGTACAATTTGGTATTAGGCGCTTTGATGCTTCGGAAAACATGGTAAGTTGTTGTTACCGTCAGATAGCTATCAATAAACTAACTGACCATCAGGCCTCTTCTATGATGAGGTCATTGCCACTAATGGATTGAAATCTATTTATTTATTATCTTTATACACTCACAGCTCCGCTCCAGGATTCTTTGTGATCAACAAACTTGTGTTGCCGGTGGCATGGACATACATGAATATGATGTTACAAACACCCATGACTCGAAAATAAACATTTATCTGTCTCATAAATGTAGCCCCGGCTGGGAATAGAACCCATTACCCCTCCTTCAGTAGACAGGATCACTACCAACTTGGTTATATTGGTTATATAATTCCAAATTAATAAAAAGAATGAGAATTATCTCCGTACATTTAATATATCGAATGTAATGTTAAAAAATGTAATGTACTTAAACTTGTTTTTCTTTTCAGATGTGCCCCGCGAAGCGAATCTGACAATTTTGACCACAGACTATAGTAGTTACGCTGTGGCTTACAACTGCAGATACAATGCCACTACAAATAGCCATCAAGGTAAAGTCTAGTTGACGTGTTGTGAGCAGTAGCGTGTTATGAACAACATTCGATTTATATGGTTTAACGCAACACTCGAGAATAATAATTATTAAGAAACATACATTTTAATGATACACACATACATTTCAACTATGTGTGCTACAATCCAATGACAAGCGATAGAAAAATTAAATAAAACCTATAAAGCTACTAATATTTAAACAAATAATAAAATTATTTAAATAAATTAAATTTATGAATCAATATTTGAAAATTATTGCACTATCGTTTGTTATCATTGAAACTGAACACACAATATTATATATATAATATCAGATTTTTATCTAGCCGCTAAATTCTCCTCCTAGCCGCTAAAGCCTCAAATTTCAGTTACAAATAAATAAACGTTGACACACTCACGCGCCCGCACCAGGAGTCCCTGTGTTGCAGGTGGCATGGACGTACACAAATATGACATTACTAACACCCATGACCCGAGAAGAAACTTTTATCTGCCACATAAATGTTGGCCCCGACCTGGAATCGAACCCGGGACCCCTCGCTCGGCAGGCAGGGTCACTACCAATTGGACTTCGAGGTCGTCGAATGGGAATGAAAATAATTTAATTTCTTATTATGATAACTATAAGGTAAGCTATTATAGGTAGGTCTACCTAGAGTCACCTCATCTAGAGGCAACAGTATGACCACATTTGTAAATTGCGTGACTGTGAGTCTCAAGTTCCGGCTACTTAGTAAAAATAGATTCACTACTTTCAATTAAGAAAAATTATTTCTTTGGCCTGTTCTATGTTAAGTTAAATGCATTCCATCACATTAACGAGTACTTAATGTTAACCACAGAGCTCCTGTGTGAGTCAGAATGAACAAAGGGGTGAAATCATACGTGTAGCATTGAGAAAATATTATATCATATTTCAGTAATCCGTAAGTTTAGTGGTAAAATAGTTGAATTTTTTTAAGTTTGTTGACATTGGTAAGTCTCCTGCTTGTATGTAGCTCAAAGAATATATAATTTTCCATGTGATGATTACAAAATCTGTGATCAAATTATTAAATCTTACCCTAAGTCATCATTTCAATTTGGCTATACGTTTTGCGTGTTGCGTTAAATTTCATAATGTTATGTAACATTGCAAAAAACTGAAAAGAATTGCGATTACTTCGATAACACAATATAAGTGTTACGTATCGAAGCATTATTTACAGTGTGTCACTCGTCTATGTAATTCTAAATATTCTGTGATACACGAAGATTCGAGACCTAATTCATATCATATCATTTTGATAAAACTACGCGTTTGGTAACTACGCACGATATTCCTTAACATAATTGATTATGAAGTATCAAGATTATTATTCATTATTCCCTGTTCGGAATTCATCTACGAATAGTATGTTACTTACACTTTAATTTCATACAAATGATGAGCCGCACTTGGAACTTAAACATTGATGTTTGGTGCCCCGTAAATGGAATTTACTCTAACACGATGCTTCAAAGCTGATTGGTGCACGAGTTGTAGGGCCAAATGAGTATCGAAGATATTTTAAATTAGAAATAAAACAAGTTTCACCAAATAAGTAATATTAAACAAAAATATGCATCGCTTGATCATAAATATAGACAATGGAGATCAATTAATTATGGCCTCGTGATGATGAAGTTTGGCATTTTATCTTTTGCGTATCCATATGATTGAATTTATCTATACAATATATCTATAACATTCTAACTGATCGCTTTCTGTGCAACAACTATATATGAGAAAAAAACATTATTACATGCCTTTATTAACACAATCGAACCAAAAACAATAGTTGTTAGAATTTTTGTCTGTTTGTCTGTGCGTTTGTTCACGTTCATTTCAGAAATGGCTTAGCCGACTTACTTATGGTTTTAACTAAAATATTGCAGTAAGCGTCTCTTAATACTTGAAGTTTATTTTATTGCAATCCACCTATAAATAAAAAAGTTATACATTAATTTAAAACAATGCAAGCATGGATTTCCTAAAGCGAGGGCAGTTTGCTAGTAGGTTAATATGAGTTAATACTAGATAAACATAACATAAGATATATAACAATTGCTCGAAAAAAACCTTCTTACTTCATTCAAAAGGTATAATTACTTTCACGCAGCAAGCATTCAGGTTAAATGTTGCTTACATGTCTTTGTTGACCTAAAAATATGCGGGCGTTATTACAATCATACCCTTGATATTGTCTATGTCTATGCGGAAAAATGTACCTTGCAAACTGTAACATATTTTTTTACATACGTCCCGTGATATCAGTATAAAATTTAATATAAATTCCCTTTTAAACAATTGTCCTTTTGTATTCATACATGTATGTGTATTAATTAATTCTCTGAAGACTCGAGAGAAAGTTTGATTCCTATCTTATGTATGTTAAATGAAACTCGAACTAAAATTTTATTAGTAACAGATTGCTTTCGTACAGTAACGCTGTAGGGCACTTTATTTAGTGCCCCTGATAGTGAGGACATTGGGGTTTCTTTCTAATCACCAAGCAGATCGGACTAAGTAAAAAAAAGTTAAGTTCCTTATTAAAACTTTATTATGTTCAACAGATTTTGCCTGGATCCTATCAAGAGCAAAGGTTCTTGAAGGTGCCGCGAAGACTGCCGTGGACAATTTTATCGCAAATACCAAGGAGCTGGATGCATCTAAGCTAGTGCAGACCGATTTCTCTGAAGAAGCTTGCAGCTTCAACAGCACAGTCAGTCTTTCCAACTGAGCAATCAATCAGTCTAACTTTGACGATGACGCGTTTGCATTTAGTTGTGTAGCTTGAATCTCTAATGACGATGTATGTAACAATTTCTTTATGTTTTGAATATTTTAGGTGATTCGTTTCAAAACTAGTATTTTTTAGTTCAACATATTTGCAATTAAAATGTTTTTATATTGTTATTGCAAATAATACTTTATGATTGTTTTGGTCGGTTTAAAATTTGATTTTATCTTGTGTGTCTTCTAATTTGTTAATATTGGGTAATGTTGTATGAGCATTTCATAAATTTATTTAGGAACCTAACCTTATGTTTTAAGTAATTTCGTCTGAATCTTGCAGCTATTATAATTTTTGTATGTGATTAAACAGATAATATAGGATATTGCTAATGTTATCATTTCTATGACTGTATTCATTTGATATTAATGTATTATAGATGATATGATTTATTTGTATTATGTCGACTTATTGTTAAACACGTGTTGTTTAACGTGCCTCGCCCATCGATGCTGGAGTTATTTGTTAAGTGTTATCAAATTTTAAAGTGATTGAATGAATTCATGTTATAATAACATGTGAGAAATAAATCGACTATTTACTATATTGTATTTCGTGCACCACTTTACTCTTTCATGCGTTCATGTTTTCATTTAAGGTTTGATTTTCCGTACCTTTTAAAATTAATAATTTTTCATCAATGATCAAATGTTATCAACTTATGTCTATTTCAGTACTGGAGATTCGTTTAACAAGCGGCTCTAGCGCTTCTATCTCGCATATCTTAGGTGTTTGCGTTCTGAAGTTGTTGATGTGTCGCGTATACAAGTCATTGATAGCAATCCATCTATATACTCTCTGATTGATACTATAAAAAAGTAATTTATTTCATGGGAAACCAAAATGTTATTTAAAAATAAAACAATTTTTGACAATATCTCATTGGCTTTTGGATCATTAGGTAATTAATTTTGTTTAACAAGAAGTACCGATATACAAAGATAAAGATTTTTTATTTACACGGTTATGTAATTACTTTCAATTAATTCGGAACCAATCCGTTATTCGAATGTTAAGTCCAATTACAAGTTTCTTATTTAACTTTTTTTATATACACTTTATCAGCTAACTTTTCGCCTTCAGCTTATGAATTTTTCAAAACGATTTTATTTCATATAAAAGCTATAAAACAAAATGACGTGCTTCTAAATTACTGGTCTTTAAAATGTACCAAATAGGCTTATTATTGTTGCTATATGATATAGCGCCATCTGCGGGATTTTAAAAGAACTATTCTACATACGAGTATTTGTCTGTGTTATCCAATTTTATTTCCATGAGAATCATACTACTAAATTTATGCGATTAACGCAATGGGACTTAGTGTGGCAAGACTTTCTGCCCTTATTACTGTCATAAATATTATGGAATGACCACCTAATACGTTGAACTGGAGAATATATGTGTATCGTATCAGAGTACAAGTATTATAGTGCTCCAAGAAAACTATCAAAGAGAGGTATCGCAATGCAGATCGTGTGCAATCTACAGATGCGGAAGCCCAAATTGCAATCGCCAATGCCAAACAAACAAACTACTAGCAGTGTAGAAAGTACAATACGCTACTCACGATTCCCTAATATTTAATATATTATTCAGTTATAGAATTCATTAGCATTATTTCAAATCGTTGACCTCCTCAGGACACTTACAAATCTTCAAATGCGAATTAGTGGAAGAGTAACTTAACAATATGGTGTAACTAAATTAAATAAAAGTCTAATCTGTTATTTAAATGACAGTATTTAATCACAGCCCGTTCCGAGACTAAAGTAGTCACTACCAGAAATTACTGGTAAAGAAGTCAGTTTCCATCTTCCTGGTAAAAGCGCAGTCGTTGTCCCCGAACTCCTTCAGCACGAAAGACTGCCGATGTTCAGCTAACTCCGTGTATTTAGACAGAGCATCTTCCACTTTCCTTAGGGTATCGCCTTGCAGCTTCTCCTTGTTACGTGACAAGACCCAGGTAAATACTGCAACAAATATTTTGTTAGATATTAATTTACATCTTTGGTTTGAAGAGATCCCTAAATGGTCAATTTTAATTGGTTTGTAAATAGCAAATAGCCTGAAAGTGGGAGCTTGCTGGTTTGAACCATTCACACCTCCGCGTTAGAATCTCTTGTATTGCAAGTGTCATAGACGCTCTACATAGACTCACTATCAACTGGGCTACATGCTTCTCACCAGGGGGTAGAAACATGTTGTTATTGAGTGCTAATCGTCTGAACTGAAATCAAATAGTGCTTCAAAACTAAATTAACTAAGGCACGATGATCCAATCTCAGCTGAACTTTTTCGAATCATGAGCAGCCGTAACACCGAGGTAACACTGGCATGCTGTCGGCCGAAAAAGAAAATGAAAATTCGCCTTTATCGTCAACATTGCTGTTTAATAAGTTGCATCACATGCAAGAGAAAATGGCTTGAATTCAAATTGAATAAAATTCTTTACATCCCAAAACCATACTAATATTTTATTAATATACGACAATTTAAGAACATCCAGTTACCATAATGCGTGCGTTGTTTCTTCTTCAAAGTCTTGCAGGTATAGGCGATAGCGAAGCTGTCATAATCAGTAGAAAGTATGAAAAATGGAAATTGGAGAACTTTATCTGAAACAAAGATCTATTAGACGTTGATGACTTACAAATGTATAGATTTGAACGTTTTAATTAAGAAAGTTTGGGCACATTTGGTAGTAAGATGGGTGGCTGCCATTGACAATTATTATATACTTGGGACGACCAGTAACTTCTCCACCAATCTGCAGTGGAGTAGCTTAGTAGAAAACATTCCGGACTTCTTTAATAACGATGAGAGCCACATTTTGCATCAACCTTACGATTTGAAATCATAGATAATTGTGCTAATTCGTTTATAATTCTTATCACATTACTCACAGATTCATCAGGCTATAAAACTTTGCTTGTATTATTTAGCATTTTTCATACTTAGTTCCGTGTAGGCATAAATATAAGTAGTGCTCTGTCTTGGTGATTCATTAGTTAGACAAACGTAGTATCTATAATTGCTTTGTATTGAGTAATGGAAAATTTTGATATTATTTTAGTATAAAATTATATCAAGAGAAATTACTCTCTAATGGATTTATTTCAGGTATTTGTATGTCGCGGATCCGGTCTAAGCACATATAATAAGATAAAATAATTTTGACATACATTTTAAAGTTTCTTAGTTAATAATTAAGGTGAGATATCATAAAATATTGTTTATGATATTTTACATTAGATAATTGCGTAAATTTTGTGTGGCAGTGTAGACATTTAATTTTCGTGGATTTGTAGGTGTATCTTTGGTTTAAGTTTGCGAATATGTTTTTCTTACACACTTATACCGTCGAAATACAAGTCGTAAATGACATGGAAACACAATTTGATATCACCAACATCTATGACCATGTTTGTCTGGAAATAACTTATGACCCTTCGTCCGGCAGGGAGAGTGACTGTCGATTGAGGAGTTGTAAATGAATAGGTGTGAACGTTGAATATGGTATTAATCAGACAACATCATTAAGAGGTGTCCCAATATTGGCCTTAGTTTTTCCCAAACAGATTAACAGACCTTTGATCTAAAGCGCAGAATGAGAAATTTTACATATTGCTCAATATGTGTTCCCCCTCCTTCCTTTCCAGTAATTAACACTATCAATATAAGTTACAAACTCCTGTTGAAAATCGGTTATACATTTCATTCAATCTGATTGCACCTTCTTCGTTGAATCAACCGTGTAATGTTTTATGATTTTATGGCGACGTTGGTGAACTAAAGAAGTTGGATAACTTGAATTATCACTCTTTTCTGGCCTCGCAACACGCAACACGATTATCACATACCATTAAGTGATAATTTAATCGGCAATCAACATAAAAAGTGGCGCTGTACAATAAAGCCAGGATATATTCATTATATGCGTTAATAATAATCGAAATCTTATTTTTTTATTTCTCCAAAAATAAAGTAAAATTTACTTTCTGCGGCCTTGTCAAAGTACGAACTATATGTTTATTGTATACTCGTATGTAATGTTATATGTAATTCCACACCATTTATATATGAATGCCGCCATCGCTAATATATGCTTAGCTCAAAGGTTGACTGGTAGATAATGCTTTTAGCATTAAGTCCGCCTTTTATACGACATTGTATTAGGTATAATAAAGTTTAAATACATAAATACGAACTTACCGCCATCTTCATGGCTGACAATAAACTGGGCTTTGGTTCCCGCGTCAAAAGTCGGATCAACTCTTGCAAAGTAACTTTTCTGAGTCCTATTTCCCTGGTCAACATCCACGTAGGTTTCTCTCATAGTATACCCAAGGTTATCTTCCTGGAAGTCCATCGTTGCACAATCATATATTGGCCTACCATCACTCGCGTAAGAAGCTACGTTGTACCAAGCCCCTGAAAACTGAATAAATTATGAAATTAAAATTTTTGTATGCGCTGAATAATTTGTGACACGAAAATGCATAAACCTCATAAAATAAAAATTTAAAAGAGGAAAAGAAGAAGAAATCCGTGTACAATAGAACAGCAATAAAAATACAACAAAAAAATTAAGAATACATAAGTTAACATAACAACGTAACTTAACGTATAGAAGGAACTAAACTTAACATTAAAGACATAATAAATAAACTTAGTATAATCATAAATTGCTGACACATATTTGAAATGAAAGTAGGCGTAATCAAAGACCTAAAGAAAGAAGAGAATTATATAAACAATGGTTAGTCAGTTATGTCCGTTACTTCGAAACGAAACATGTATAATACAAGATAAATGAAAAAACGACGAAATAATTTACCTTCGTATAGTCAAGATTATCTTGAATCTTCACGTTTGGACATTCCCCTGGTAATGTGAATTCGGCACCAAGTGCGCAACTCGCTGATAAGAGAAGAACAATCAAAAACATGACTGGAAGTTCAAAACATGTAGACCTCACGGATGTATTGCTCCGAATGAACCCGCCGCCGCCTACATGATAATTATCCAATGAGATGACCCTCGTAGTGTCATTTTATACAGAAATAGCTGTTAAATTGAACCCAGCGATCTTGTAGGGACAAAGACAAAGATAAATTACGCAATGCACCGGAGGGCGCGGGCGTGAAGAGTAAGAGAATTAGTGATAATGCATTTTATTTCATTGTTTTTCAAATGTTATCAGTGATCTCAAGACTAGAACCGAGGAGATATCGTAGAGATTGAAATACAGAATAGTTAAGTGTCTACAGATTAGTATAAGTCTTTTTTGTGTGTTTTTTTTTCTGTATAATATGTTTGACAGATTAAAAAGATGTGATTTAAAGAAAACTCATTCCAACTCCATGATTTTATCTTTGCCTCAAAAGGGTGTAGTGAAGTTGTTTGTTTCATAACACTTGGTACAATTGCATATCCAGTGTAAGACATAAGAACAGAAAGTAGAAAATATTTTAAAAATATCTAATTGTTTGTTGCAAATAATTATTGTTTATCAATAATTTTCCGTGAAGCTAATTATTCATAGAATTGTAATGCTGAGAATTTCATGGAAAGATACGACTTAACTTTAAATTAAATACCTTACTGATAATATTTATGTTTATCATTACAATGACCATGGAATTGCTTAATTTACATATTTATAATGACACTTTATATTGACACTTTGTGATAATGAAGTCGTATTTTTTTTTACTACTAGTCGCATTTGGCTTCATTCTATTAGTAACTTTACGGGGCACGAATATCCTAGTATCAATCACTAAGCTGGCTAGGTAGCTTAAAGCGTACCATTTACGCTGTTCTAATGCGGATCACTGGAGGAGTTAGAAGCATATTCAAGCATCAGAAGTACTCATGCTCCCCGAAAGATTCATCTTCAGCAAGGCGAAATTTACTGATTATCATTTACGATACTGCTTTGGAAGTGATATCCTGTAGATTATATAATGGGAAGTGATCTTTATTATTCCCAGATTATTTAAACGCGTCCTGTTTTGTGTAAAATAATAAAGAAGAGCATAAACAATAATAAACTTTCTTAGAATTGCTTATCACTATTTTGCTGTTAATATAAATAACTTCTAGATAACCTTCGACACGAAATTATTAACATCGTCGATTGGTGGTGTGTTGTCACAGACAGTGGACGTTTGTTTAACGATATGTTGAAGTTAATTATATTTGTATTTTGTATTAGCTGCGTTTACGGTTATTTTACGTTGACAGGCAGATGCCCGGAAAATGTGAAGCTTCAAGAAGATTTTAGACTGGCTGACGTATGTATATCTTCGGTATATTCTTCTTACTCATCGACCAATCGTTGCTGTGTTTATGAGCATCGGGTTTTATCTTCTATGCTCGTGCATACCCTACTAAACAACGAACGAGGATATGGCACCAGCTCCCTCTTATTTTAGGTCTTTGTATCGTCCAATTTGAGTCTTAGGACTATTACATAGTTGAGGGGTTTTCGACCTGCCTAGTGATCTACCACATTGCTTCTGTAATTAAGAACGAAAAGGTTTAAGGTGTTTCCATTATATTTAACGAAGAGCCAATAATAAGGGGGTTTCCTGCTTTCTTGTCATCGTTAACGTACCTGTGTTGTTTTTAGTGTTTATGAATGGTCACAAAGACGGTAACCATTTACATAAGCAGCTGGCAGGTATTTGTTGGTATGTTGCTGTACGAAAACTGATCATTTTTTGTTTGTATATTGCATGTGATGCAAAAGTAATTGTTCTTTCTTTTATATTTTTATGAAGGAAGATATTTGGCTTAACGTCGATATGGTGTGATGGTAAGCGAAAGTAAATCCAGGTCATCATCCACAAATTATGTGGATACGAGATTGATAGGTTTGAGTGGATACTTCAGGATAGGTGAGTCCAAGTATCTGCTTTTACCAACAAAGAGGGAGTCCTAAAAGCATTGCTTAGTCGAAACACTTCAGCAGTTTTTTACAGCAGTTTACAATTTAATTATTGGTAGTTTGGTAGTTAATTATCAATTTATTAATTATCTCTCAAGAGAACCGAGCGATATTGAATCCAATAATTAAATTGTATACCACGGAATTTGATTCAGAAGAAAGAATGCCGGTGGTCACTCCCAAATCTAAAATAAAATATAATGGTTCTTTGTCGTCAACGAACTTTTTTTGTACTGAAATAAAGGTTTCACTTTCAGTTCTATGGAAAATGGTACCAAGCATACCATTATTCCAGTGATGGGCAGCATCTGAACAACTGTTCCATCTCCGAGTTGATGACAAGACCCTCAGGAATCTATTTTAACCAATCCAGAATTGACAGAGGGCTCTTCCATCGATTTAGTATATCCAAACTCGATATACCTTCTGACATCGAAGAAGGGTCAAATTTGGGAGTTATATTCAATAACAAAAATGCTCCACGGAGATGTAAGTATGGCATTTTTTACAAAAATGGTCATGTAGTTCTAATCCTTGCAGAGAGGTCGTATCATAGTAAATTTAAAAGGCTACTGCTAAGTTTTATAAAATTATAGTAAAAATATTTTTTACGTTTAAAATATGACCTAACAATATTATTCGAATTTTGTGAAATAAATTATGTTTATGACCAACAATAGGGTTTAAATATTTCGTGAAAAACGGTGCTGGGGACAAAATAAGTTGTATGAAGTTATGATTTAGTTCATTTGTTATGTTTTATTTTACATATTTACAAAAGAATGCGATAGTCATAAAAAATAAGTAGAGTGCCAGGATTATTGTATTGTGTAACCATAAGGTCATCAAATCTTCATCTTTATCATCATCCGTCTTTCTTACCTTGTTCTCATTTCCTGGCCGACAACGCATCAGAGATACTTTTGGTCTTGCTGATGTTCATGGGCGACGGTGCCCACTTACCATCGGGTGGCTCGTCTGCTCGTTTATCGGCTATTACCATGAAAAAAATCGCACATACGTAGAATAATTTTGTAGTTAGCTTTAGCATTATTGTTTATAGTAAAGCAGTATGTTAGATTTGAAACTAGGAAACTTGCGTAAAATCTTCTTGTACTACTCTTTTTCTTCAGAAGTTTTTTTTATAGTAATAGCCGGTATTCGAGCAGACACACAGAGACGATCACATAATGATAAGTGGTTATCGCCGTTGGCAAACTTTTGCAATACGTTGTACCGACGTGTTGCGGGCTTAGAAGAAAACCAGCCGTTAGCCAGGCAGCTACAGCGTGTAGGGAATTTTTAAATTCACATATTATGTTAATTTTGAACGTCGATGATCCCTACTTCGTATGATGTGGGATTCTTCACGAGGCGAGTGAATAGGTTTTTATAAGTTAATGCGTTGAACATCATAAACTCTATCACCACTTACCATCAGGTGGGATTGTAGTCAAGCATTAACTTATGTTAAAAAAAAATTCTGTTTTTGTAAAACTTTCTGCATGCTCTGATAACCTAAGAGTAATATTTATTTATTTCGTAGTACAAACGCGGAAGTATCCATTCCTCGTGCTGGCCACTAACTACAATTACTATGCAAGCGTATATACATGCAACTATAGCCCTTTAATTGACAAGCATTACAGTAAGTTGTATTTTATAAAGCTATTTTCAAACACTACGAGCCTAATGGCTTGAACATTTTTGCAATGAGGTTCCAAAGTTGAATTACCTATTGGAACTTTTAAGCG
>DWPT01003618.1:0-14197 GCA_018251895.1 Agathymus mariae mariae | reverse complement strand
ATACTGTCCAAACGCGTCTTCGGTAGCTGTGCCGGTGCGTGGACAAGGAATACTTTTCGACCGTCATACAGTTTATAACTAGTACGGAGGTAGTGCTACTTGATTTTCGCACGGTTACAATCTCACAGTTGCATAAGTAATAAAGATAGTGAATGTTTAAGTTTTAAGTACTACTTGTTATCTCGCAGTTAAAGGTGTTAGTATAAGGGATTGTAACTTTATTGTATAAATAAATAAATATGAGAAGAGACAAGAACCCAGCCGTGGGACAATTATGGGTAGTAATAATGATGATGACGATTTTATATAGAAAATATACACGTCAATATTACGCTATGCGGCCATACAGCCGATATCTTTCACTATTGCTTGTATTATATGTGTATGTGGAATAATAAAAACTTATCGTATCGTATTGTGGTCCATGCCCTATATAAAAAACAAAAAACAATACGCATTCTCACGTACGTTTAAATTGACTTTGATTACATGTCGCTGCAGTGACGCATGGCCATTTCTGTTTAGTGTACGCCACCAGCATTGTATGCTAATTGCGGCTAAATATAAAAATTCGCAGCTGATTCGCCGATAATGAGATTTTAATAGAGGTCGCGCGTGACATCGGCCGATGGGAAAATGAGATCGTTATTATGGCGGTCGCGAATGCAAATTGTATTTTGCTGGAAAGTTAAGTATGGGTCTTGGGCCCTTTCGAACCCTCAACAAGAGATACCCATAACGCTGTTCCGTCAAACAAGGTATGCTTATCGATAATTTGAAAAAGCGGTACGCGTGCCAATGCGTAAGAAGGGTAATGAGATGATCAATTTGGCCATTTTAATAAATATGTGTGATATTTTATATGATTACATTGTATGCATAGTCTACTGTTTAGTACAAAGTTTCATTTTCATTTTTAAGTGGCAGCCAGTTTCGATTTCATTTGGGTTCAAAAATGTATAATATTTATAATATATATATATATGTATATATATATATAATATGTCCATCCGAAATAACAAGTCTTTAAATTTTTTTTTCAAATAGGTGCCGTGTTCACTTCCGCATGTACACAAAGTTACAAAATTCGCACTATCTGTTTTTATGATACTCTCAGAAGCTACAGTTTTTTCTCAGCCTGCCGTCAGTTATTTGAATTTGTCATTCACTGTCGCATTTAAAATAAAAAATTAAAAAGTGAAAATAAAAAAAAACATTTATTACCCTTTAAACAACAACAACATACTCGTGCCTTCAATCCATTAACGTCCTATTGATTCTTTCACTGGATCTAATTTACGTGGACGGAAGGATTAGTTGCCAACCCAAGTGTTGCAAGTTTTTCTGTGACTCGAAGACCTCCGAAATGAATAAACGACTACTTTCTGGTGATAACAACATATATAAATAACTTGAATTGCTTAATTCATCGATACATAAAAAAAAATATTATAAATTACATAGTAATCGATTCTTTACTTTAAAAGAAATTAAATTTTGAAAATTCTTAAAATTTAAAATTTATACAAACATCTCATTTAAATTGTGAAGTCTGACAGTTGAAACTACTTTGAAAATAAAAAATGTACAAGCACGTCCCTCCATGATGGTGATGATGATATTCAAGTACGTATTTAACAATTTTTTATTGACCTCATGGTTAGTAGCGATGTATTTTTGGATGAAAAGCACACTCAGTAAAAACCTAATCACTCTTGAATTGATGACTAAAAAACTCCTACAATACATCTCAGGCTCCGCTGACGCGGACAGGCTGTCAGCGCACTGTAGATCTGTAATTTCAATGATAGAACTCGCAGTTGATTTCGGGGTAAGACTACTACAACACTTATTAAGTATTATGGTTAATTTAAACGTAACAAATGATGAGAGTAACGGTAACATTACCGTTATAATGATCTCAACGTGGAATCAGCCGTGAGTTTGATTTATGAGATTACAGAATTGCCGCGTAATACTTTGCGGTGCAAATGATACGACAAAGAATGAGAGCCAATCGTAAATAATAAGGAGGCAAAGCACGTTGGTCTTACCTTAAATATCTTTACGGTATGGACGACGTGTATCATCATGAAACATCATAAAACTATGGATAATCGCCGTGCAACGAGCGTTCCGTGGTGGGAGAAACCTATCTGCAATTACTTAAGTACATATACAAGTTGATAGGTATTATTAGCTTATATCAACTTATAATATATCAATATTAAAAATGTTATCATCTTCATTGTTATTGTTTCTATATCCTTAAAATTACAGATGCATTATAATTCAGATTGACATTTGATGTAAATTATTCATCCAAAGTCATTCGCAGACGCTTTGCACATTTCACAAAGTTAATTAAACGCACCAGTTTTAATTTATATGAATTTTCATTTTTAAAATTATCTATCATGGGACCGTAAATGATATTCATACGTATTCTTTCAAATTTTGACCTTAAATATGATGTCTACATACAAATATTTTGTTAGTGCAAAAAGGGCGTGTTTTAAATTGACACGCGTCAGCAGTTAATTAAATTATGATAAATTAATAATGCAATAATTCGAATTTTTAATATTTTATTGTTAAAATATTAACAACAGCCTACAGCTTTGACGATTTGGTATCAGATCGATTGCTACTCTCGTTTATGGTGCCGTTGATGAAAATGTAAAACTGTTGATCTGAAGGAGGGCGCGTAGTTCGGATAAAAGTCGAGTGTACAAAAGTCCCTTGGGTTGCAGGGACCATTACACCAAACGGATTGCTGTTTAATAATAACAAAAGCTATACTTGGATCTACAATGCTCTCTCTTCTCTATTCTCTTTTAAGTAAAGTACAACATGATGTTTTTGGACAGCCTATTGTCAACAGCCTATTTTGGACATATACATATACAGGAACAATAAATATAACTTATTAAAATTAATAATTGAAGGCAAAATTAAAAGAAGTAGAGGTCCTGGTAGAAGAAGAATCTCATGGATTGTAAATATAAGGGACTGGTTGCGGGTTAAAAGCACAGATAAACTGATTCATTTGACTACTGATAAAGCGACGTATCGACAAATGGTCACCGACCTCTTTGATGGAGATGATACGTGAAGAAAAAAAAAGCAACATGATTTTATGGAAAAAATAATTGATGATTTTCTAAAACTTAAACTTAAAATAACACGCGTTGAAGCAAATTAACCAAATTGTAATTTCAATATTACCTGGTGTTTTCCGCTCTTAATAAATGTATAAAATCTTGAATAATATGGAGGTTTTTCAAATGGGTGAATATTAAATATCATGATACCAAATACGCTTGTAAATAAAGATAACATAAAACGCACAGCGGTGTATAAGCTCTGTGACGAGTGAAATTAAAACTTAAAGCAAAACATTGCATGAGAGCGAGCCATAACATGTTATGAGTTTAGTATTTCGATTCGTGAAACGAGCTTCTGCGACATAATGGGAATGGGAAAAAAAATTTTCAAGAGCCTCTAATGGGACCCAACTGACCACTCCAATTTAACTACGCTGAATCCCTCCTGGCTTGTAGCAGTAAAACTTCAGTGGTTTTAACATGGCCCACTCACGTGGAATATTTGGGTAAAAATCAAAAGATTCAGTCATCCATGACGTGATCTAATCAGAAACTAATTTGGTTCGTACACGTATGGGATTTGAGAATTTTTGTAAGTCATTTTTTAAGACAAGCCTTCGCGGTCGAAGGCGCTATTTGCAATTCCAACGTCCGTAGAAACAATAGTTATAAAAATTTGCAAATGTAAAGAGTTCCCGATGGTTCTTTTAATTACATAATCCTTTCATTCACAGGCACAATTAAATATCACATGTTCCGCTATAAGTAGATTCTATGAATTAACGAAAAGGCGTTAGTATGCCAATTCAACAGATGAATCTGAATTTATTTTCAATTAAGTGAAATCGAAAACAACCACGAGCATTGCATGGCACTAAACTTTTTTATACGGTAAATGGTAAGTGGTCGTAAATATTTGTTACACGAAAGGTAATACTGACACGTTACAGGGGCAAGGCTCTCTGGCGCTGAAAATGATATAAAAACTTCAGTTCAAACTTTTAGAACTTGGTTAACTTGTCGACCTTAACAAGCCGATATTAGCGTGCTGATTTTGGGAGTAGCTTTGTTTTTTTGTACCTTGACTTTCAGACCCGTTGAATTGTAAGCATATTTTAGTTCCTTGAAGTAACTTGTGCATTGGCAACGTTCTAATATATTTTTTGAAATGGATGTTCATTACACGCACAGTAAGAATTATGACTCGTTAAGAATTGTTATGATATACGCAAGCATTAATTTTATTATATAGATATAGGCAATGGATCTGTTTGTATACATTTGTTTACTACTTATGGTGGATGTTAAAGTATCACCATGCTACAGGACGACAGGCTTACCATTTTTTTACTTTAATTTATCATGTTCATTTCAACCTCGGTTGGTTGCTTCAACAATCGTGCATCATTTAGTATAAATCGTTTAGTATCACTAAAGATCCACATCGTTGAAACGTAAAATAGCGGCAGCACACCTTCGCTCGAATCCTACATAATAACATACCTACAACATGTCTTATAATCAATTTTTTCATTTTCATTAATTTTGGTAAGCAATACTTCGACATTAATTATGAAAAGTTCCGTGAAGTAAATATATTTGGGACGTTCGGTAAGTTATGAAAAAAAAAACGGCCTGTTAAATAATTTAAATAAAAATGAATTTACTAAAGGATTTGAATTTTAAGAATTCATTTCATGAATATTTAAAATATGAAGTTCATACATATCTACAAACAATATTGTATCGTTTAATCTATATACTATTGAATAAATAATTTTACATATTATTAGGGGAATATTCTTATATGTTCAAGTAATAACAATATATGACTATTGACTAATATAAATGGAAAACTTCGTATACGTGTATCCTTATTTATCTTTTATTATATTTTGTTATGTTTTTTGAGGACTCCAATAAAATAGTTCCAATATCATAACTTCACTTGAAGAGCCGTCCATAAAGAAGACGTATTCGTGGAATAGCAGATACAGCGGACAAAATCTATGTAACAACAGTAAAGTAACCAATATCTGTGCAAAAAATGTATTGGAGACATGAAATTTTATGCTTGAACCCCACTGAACGTAGAATATATACTTGTAAAGTTTAGGAAAGAAGTACAGTGTGCTGAGAATGTAAAAATCAACTATGACTATGTCTGTTCTTTGTTTTACAATATTGATATGACCGTCCTTCGTGCTAACTCTTGTGATTTTCGTGTGATAAATATAATATTAAAAGTATTTCAATATATATTGGTTTTAGTGCAGCTTATTCCATCACAGTCTAGGTATTGAGGCCGCCTTTTGGTCTGTAACAGTGATTTCACTTTTCCTTATTATTTACAATTTGAGACACTGTATAAATCCCGGGATTAAAAATTAATTAACTATTAAACTGGTTTTGAATTTCTGAAATAAAAATGGCATTGTGTCAATGTCAATGCATCTATTTCAATATTTAAAGATAACAATATAGTATTTGTAAAGATAACAATATTATTTCCGCCCGGTTCTTTCGATTCTCGAGCAGAAGAAATGCCATATCTGGGGATAAATTTCATGACGGTGATAAAGTATATTATCTGATACACCGACCAAACCATTCATATCTCTAACATGTAGTCAATATGTTGACTAGTCTAATATTAATATCTGTACGTTTGTAAACAGTTTTTTTTTTTTGTGATATAACCTATTGAAATTGGGTCTGTACCCAATCTGTATCTGTATACAGGCTAAAAGGTAGATATTATTTATTATTTACCTATGTACCTCTAAGTGTGTGGTCTCGCTGCGAGCGGATAGCGGCCGCGTTCTCAACTCGAAGGTCTCGTTTGGACGACGTGGTTGATAACGGGCAACAAAGACATTCTAATAATAAATATCATGTCTTTATCTTGACTCTACAGCCAAGGAAAGTTAATTCTTATGGCGTCGGTCCACGTTATTCTATAGGCAATCGATATGACATCGTCGTTGAATATGAATTTTCTATAGTACATGACCTTAGTAAACAAATTGGTTACATTTGAGCCTCACCGAGTGAGTGTGTAAATCAAATTGATGGGCAGGAAAGCGCATCGGTCGACACGTCTAACGTTCTAGCGCTCTCGGAGAGGACGGTCGAGTCTGAGCGTCTTCTTTGCTTTTACATGGTCTGTAGCGTTTGTTTGCTAAACGTACTAGAGAGTCTAATGAGGGAATGAGTGTTTAAATGATTTACAAGCATGATTTTATTTTAAATGCTTTTCCTGCTCTAGCATAACTATCTGTTGAGTATTAACACTATTAATGATGCATAAAACCTCGCTACGATACTCTCTGGTTGATGGATATATCTGTCGCGATCCGCTCATAGAATTGGAAATATCATGAAATTGCCAACTTGTTTATTCTGTGCGCTTCTTTACGAAATTACCATTTGTTATTAATTAAAGTTGGCAATAACTATTGCTCTAGACATCATTAGATATAATGATTTGATTTTTAAAAAGTTTAATTTCGAATTAATCCTTTAGTTAGCTTTTGGTAAGAAGACTAAATAGTTTTAGTTAAATTATTGCAAGGCTTGATGTAATATTATGATGCCTTAAAATTAAATTACAAAGCCTTAAACTCACAAATATGTAAAATGTAAATGATAAAAAATAATGAAAAACAAAATGTGAAGAATAATATTTATTAATCGTTCCTCCCTCAGGATTTAAATATTGCGATACAGCAAGTAAATGTTGCCAGTGACTTGAATACTATACCGTTGTGGCCTAGGTATATACATTTTAGTTTATCTTTATTTTCAATTTACATTAAGTACACATTGTTGCACGACTAAAGTAAAAACTTATTATTTTTTCTTAACATTTTTCAAAAGTGTCCATTACTAGCACAACCACCTGACACATGTGATAAATTATATGCACAACAGATGCCAATTTAATTTTCCTACTATGTTTCATATATAAAATGAAACTAGAAAACATGATTTAATTTATTATAATTAAATTATGTTAAGCCACTAAAGCCTATTAAATCCGCCTTAATATTTTTTGCGAAACAATTAATTAGCATAATACTCCGAAGAACCAAGAAGCAAACAGTGACCCCCCTTTTATTTCAAAATAACGTTAAAAATGGCGGTCCTCATTACGTCCAATTTGCGTTTAATAACCTCCCTGTCTTATAAATCCAGACGGCGAGCCCGTGGCTTGCGTAATCAGTTTGTTGTTCTGTTGAACTTGTTTCACCGTCAGCGATGTTATCATGTGATGTTTGAATGCAACTATAGATTCTAAACCCTTTTTTATTGAAAATTGGCCCAGTGAAAGGACTTACTATTGATCTTAAGGAATAGGACAACGATAAGACGCAAGTTTATAACGCGATAACGATAGTAAAATTTTTATTAGTGGTTAATAAGTATCAGATAACTTTAATATGCTTTTAAGAAAATCTGATTATAAAAAAAAACCGAAAAAATATTTACCTTTTATGGTAGGTAATTTCATAATATGCTGACTAGGTGCGGACGATGAAAGAGCTGGCTGGTAACTTGAATTTTTGGTATATTTTTTAAAGACGGGTTTATGTTGAATTTTGTATATTAAAAAGTATTGAATCGATTCCAAAATCTACCAGATTCTATTTGAAATCCTAAATCAGTATCAAATACTCAATCATGTGAAATATTTTACCCGTTCTGACTTTCCTCTTACGTAATGAGATAAATGACTGAAACAAGATTAGGGAAAAAAGGTGCTCGTAAAATGCAATTAAAATACGAATATAGGTTTAATGCCGATATTTTGGTCGCAATCTAAAACTCCTGAGGAATGTCTCAAGAACTTGAAATGTGAAATGTCACTACTAGAATCGGAATATCGATTCCACGTTTGGATACACGGCCCATTGATAAATCTTCATTGTTTTATAATTTTTATGGAAAAATGTTACTTATGTGTGATCGAATGTCAGTATGTCTAACTATTTATTTGATATTTATATTTTCTGACGTGTGTCCGTTATTTTACTCGAACGACATAGAGGGCAGCACTAATCGAAATATATAAAAAATAATTAATTGGAGGTTATATATTAATTTTGCTCGAAGTATCTGGCACTAACGAAGTAGTGTATTAATTCTATTGATTTAGAAGGATCTCTAACAATCCTCAAATACAATATGAATATACGACATTTATATTAAAATAAAAATTAATCTTGTTTTGTAAATCACATAACTACAGTGTGTTAAACAAACTTTAGTCATTTTAGTTCCAACGAACGTCACCTCAGCGAGAGTAACCAGTGTTTAGTCATGAGAGCGACTACTTTTAAACTATACCCCTTTTTACCTGAAATTCCATCTTGTCCATATTATAAAACTTTCACGTAGCATATTACCACTTTATAAATATGTATTCCATGTTAAACTACAGGTGCGAAGTTGTGGAATACCTGTGAATTTAAAATAAAACATGACGTGAGTTATAAAATCTACAACTAAGTTTTAATTGTCTTTGATACATGTAGTTAGCTTAGAAAGGTATTTTTGTGCCGAGTTTCATGCTTCTGCCCTGTCAGAGGTGCTCAGTTAATTGCATCAAAAGACAAGTTAACAGCTACAAGATTTTTATATATAAATTAATCCTTTATCTTAATTTCATCTACTACATTTTCTCTGTTGCTGTTATCTTTAAAATTAAGTCTTACGTTCTCTTTTAAAAGTGTTTCTGTGATATCACTTTTTGATATGAATTTGTAAATGTACAATTTTATAATACAGTAAAGTGTTATTATACATTTCCAAACACATTTAGCCGCTGCTTTTATTATAATTATATTGGTAACTAGCAAACTGCCCTCTCTTCAGTAAATCTACGTCTTATTCTTAGAAATAGCATCTGTATTGTTTGAATTAATTCATAACTTTTAAATTTATAGGCGAGTTGCAATGCAACGCACTTCAAATATTAAGTGAGGCTTACTTCAAACCATAACGAAATAGGTTAAGCCGTTTCTGTGATTAGCGCGCACAAACTCATAAACAAACACAGACACAATAATTCTACAAAATATTTTTTGGGTTTTAGTTAAGTTTTTCTGATATATCCTTCATGTACAGAAAGCGATCAGTTATAATTTTATTATATAAATAGATTACTATTTATTATTTATTATTTGATATTTGATTATTTCTGAACTTACATATTCTTTTCCCTTGAATAATCACTGATTAAATTTATTATTACGTCTATCAGAATAACATTTTATATAGGTAACCAAAACAGACCCTACGATTTAAAAACGCGTTGACTAAGCTGAACATTTAGTTGAAACTATTATTTTCGTTTCCAAGTTTTTTATATCCGAAATGGCGGCGCGCGTGCGGCCTGTGGCCGAACGACGTCGCACCGGCGGTGCTAAGCGGAGATAACTTGGGAATCTGCGTCGTAAATAACTCTGTATTTTGTCCAGCACCGTGCCGTAGTTAACATTTTTGTAGTGTACTTAACTTTTCTTGTAAAATTTATTATTTTGTTTCTCATCTTTTGTAAGTTCCTATCTAAAGTTTACTAAGATTGATTTTAAGGTACCTCGTTTTGATTTTTCAAAATTACACACGAACTTTTGAAAACTAGCTTGGTATAAGAAAAAAAATCATAGACCAGTTCGTACTTTTTTAATTCAATAAAGTAACTGAAAAAAGTCATAAAGATTCAAAAGTATCGTTCGCAGTTTTTACAAATGTATAATTTAATTTATTATAATTAAACTCTTCAATAAGTACGGCGATAGATGCAATATGATATTTCAGTTGTTATGAACAATTTACATGCAAAAGTCTGTTAAAATATCAAAACATTACGAGTAATTGTAGCAAAAAATAATATTCTCTATCAGTAAATTATTTTTCTGTTAATAACTACAGATTAGGTGATAATATTTATAAATTTTAAATCAAGATTACTTAAGTCACGTGTAGTGTACCATACGCGTATTGACGAAACCAAACAAAAACTATTTCTTGCTTTTGAATTGCACACACTAACAAAGTTGTGGTTATAACATGTTTATTATAAAGGAAATAAACAATGGGCTCTTGCTACGTTGTGCTTCGCGTCGGCAACATTAGCTCTAATGGGTTTACGTCTATTCTTCCTGTCTAGCCGCCGCGGGGTGCGCCCAGGGACTGCCTTGTGACTCGTAAACACGAAACTCGCATCGTACAACATTGCATTTTCTTTAAAATGTCTAATCGGAAAATAGTTCGCAGTTTATATAACTTCAAAATGTGTCTTGCAGCTCCATAGTTGTTCAATTCGATTCGTGCTTACACGCCCTAGATTAAAGACAATAAGTAAATTATTTATTTATGTACAAGTACAGAATATTGATACCTAGCTTTTGTTTGGAGTTTTTTTTTTTCAAATTAATATTTTCACTTCGTCATGTACGATGCTTACATAGGTAACACAAACATTTCTTTAGTATCAGGTTGCCACGGACGCGTTGCAGGCCACGGATTCCAAGTTTGTGCTAACTTAAAACCATCTTCCCTGTTGAAGTTCCGTTCCTCGGGTGTTTCTTGATCTCCATCGCCTTTCTTACTAAACGTGGAAAGTAAAGTCCGGTGGTTAGAACCCGAATTGAGGATGTCTTCGGGTCATTATTTTTGACTGCGCTTATATGTTCCTTTATACGTTAAGGTATAGCTCGTTTCGTTTGTCCTGTAAAAGAGCTCCCACAGCTACAATCAACCTTATAGACCCCGGGACATGCGTATGGAATCGTGTCCTTAGGTGAGTGAAGATAGGCTCCAAGCTTCTTATAGGGCATAAATATACATTCTATACTATACCTACCTATCTTAGGATCTTACCTATCTCATCCGTCCCGCCCTTCACATACGGGAAATGTGCGGATTGCCTTTTAAATCTGCTTGTTGTGTCTTATCAGGTCAGGTGAGGTTCAGGACTTCTGGTTATAGGTGCGTGGCCATTGCAAAACATTACATTAAAAACATATCGTGAGTACACGCTACATAATAAAATGTATAAGTTCCGCGATGACATTAGTTTCAAATCATACATTTTACGGTTAATTACCAGGAGAGTAAAACAGTAATAGATAATGGACAAACCTAAATTATGATTAGTAATTTACCTAATGAAGGACAAAAAAGGTGCCAACCCTAACTGCTTCCACGGTAGCCATAGCTGCAAAGTAGTCCGAGCAGGTGTTGCATTGTATACCCACGAGGCATGCTAACAATGCAAGGTTGTGAAGCTCCAGTTTATTGATGCGTTCATTAGTAAGCTGTGATTCACTCGAGCAACTGTGACGTCGTTGATATTTGTTTCTTGAGGGAATTCTACTTCTTGTTATCACAAAATCAATATACGTAATATATTATACGGGATATCAAAGGCTTTAATCATTGTTTTTCTAGGCGTAATCGATTTGTATCCGTATAAAACTAGCTGCATAAACAAGTGACTGAATAATATTCAAACAATACAAGTTTGTGTTAAATTTTAATCTACAAATATACACTTGTTTTTTTCGTTGTTTTATAAATCATAAGTTGAAATTTTTTATCAACCTATATTATTGAATATATAATTTTTAACTTGACTGAATGAATTTTTATTGAAAATTCTGCTTCGTAGCATTTGGTAAAACAACCTGCTTCATAGAGAACTGGCAGTGTAGTCCATATTGGAATTTTTTTTCAAGCAAATAGTCATACACGAGCAAGGGATAGTGTATGAAATAAATTGAAGGTAGGGTTAATAAGTAGATAGGAAAATAATTTCAAATATCATATGAAACAAGGAGAAATTATTGACATTACACAGATTCAATGAAATAGAACATATAAATATGTCTAGAGTTAGTAGTCGAGCAACATAGTTCCAATGAGAAGGTAAGGGCGAAATCCAAAGCAAGGAGTATACATAATATAAAAATATGTAAAATGTATATAAAATATGTATATCTGTGGTCATGTGCTATATAAATACTAAACGGAATGAGTACCAGAGGTTTGGTACTTCTGAGTACACTTGCACTGATCTCTCATAAAAAACTCATGCTAGCATTTATTAAATAAATAACATTTTCAATATAACAATACCTAACTTGAAGTCCGTGGGTTCAATAGCAGAATCTAGCTAGACAATTTAGCATAACAATGAGACATAAATGCGTTACGCGTGTACAGTTATGAAATTAAAATATGGCAACGATATACGTGTAGAATTATTTGGCACATCATTATAAATGCAAAGGAGATCTTAAAACTTAGTCATAACCTCCTTCCATACACCGACAGTCAATTAAACTAAGCGGTACTCGAACTCAAGGCGTGGTTAAATATTCAATCGTTAAGTATCACGGATTGTGATGTATGGTTTACTATCGGCCTGACTCTTTCCTTCTATACGATAAATGATGTTTTTTTCTTATGCAACTAGTCTACAAACGAGTAGACGAGCCACCTGATGGTAAGTGGTCATTGTCGCCCATAGTCTTCAGCAACACCAAAGACATCATTGAGGTTGTCAACCGAAAAGGGAATGGGGGAACCGCATTGCTCTCCGACACTGCATCCAAACACGTATGAAACATTTCACGGTCAATTTTGGAAGCACGGTGGTAGTTAGCCAGTCGGGCAAATAACCTTACCACCATGCAAATACAATCAGTCCCAATAATGCCTGTGTTATGGACGGCTACAGGCAGCTGTGAGAATCTGTTCGTTTGTTGGCTATCTACAAAAAAAAACTGTTAATGTCTTTGTATATATTACGTGATATAAACTCCAAAAGAAGTTTTAAAGATTCAGCACATATCTTTTACAATTATCAAAAAACAAATTGCCATTTGTTATATTGGCACAATTTTTGATAAACATTTGTTTGTTTCAGGTAACATCAATTCCCTTTTAGAAGCATACGATTCGAAAATGAACTTCGTGTAAATGGTAGGGGATAGAAATATGACGTCATCTTAATTATCACGACCTACAACTGCCCTGGGAGTCATGTGGTTGTGATGCTACATGCTGAGAGAGGGGTTACTGGTTCAAATCTCGACCGAGACAGACAATATACCACTAACAATGCTTGTTATTGGGTCTTGATTGTTTGCGGTACAACCTAAGAACCTGGTGCAGGGTTTGAACGTGTTAAAGCTATGCTACTGCGGGGTTTAAGAATTCTCTCAAGATAAGGAGTGGCTGTGCTCTTCGTTGCAGGCAAAATGAAGACGAATTATATAGTTTATCAATGGAAGCGCTAATCTGTGATCATTTAAAAGCTGCTATAATTTTTTAAGCTTTTGATGGTCCTGTAGCTCAAACGGTAATGATAAATGAAGTGGTTTGTCTCGATTCCAGACGGAGGCAAATATTTATGTGATGAACAAGAAATTCCCAGGTTTGTTTGTTTCTCGACAATAGTCGACAAACAAGCTGAAAAGTCACCTGATGGTATGTGGTCACCGCCACCCATGGACGTCTGTACCACGCCCAAGATGGAAGCGTGGTACCTGCTTTTTGTTGTCATATTTAATTTTTGTTTGTCGGTGCCACCCATTAACAAGTAATCCTTGTGCATTTTTAGTAAAAGTAAAAAATTACGTGCATAAATGTATTTACAAAAGACCTAAATGTTTAAATGATTTTAAATTTGAATTTATTCCTTTAATTACTAATATAAACATTTTATTATTGTTATTAGGGCGTATATAAATAACAAAGTATAAGCGCTCTTATAATTATAAACTAGAATTAATTGTAACCCATACATTGTAAACATTGCCACTGTTTCTAATTCCTTTGTCAGCTGTCCCCGACGTGACCTAGCCGCGTGCGTGCCACGCCTCCACACTGAGGGGTTTCTTTATTATTTCACTTTACGAGTAACAGTTCGAATCACTGACTGGGTGACATTTGTATTTATCTGGTCGCTTATGGAACAATATGTAATCAGCACTCGTTTTTTAATATTCATACGTCTTTTGTTACTCTTATTACCATTTCGAAAATCGCTATAAAGATGACAATTTGCGAAGATAACC
>DWPT01003617.1:0-14198 GCA_018251895.1 Agathymus mariae mariae | reverse complement strand
ATTAATCAATTAGATTTAATGGTTAATGAAAATGCTAATGCATTAAGAAATTTAATGCATTAATTACAACTCTGATGCTAACATATTGAACCCTACCCTTCAAATTGGATGCAATGAAATTGAGTTCAGTGTACTTGACCACTTCCCCTATTTGATTATTCCGTCATGATTGATTAAATTTTACATTTTCAGATAATATTCAGAATAGTGAAATCATAATAATCACAAATGAGCCAAAAAATATTAGTGTTGTAAAAGATGATATTGAATTTTTTTTTGTTTTAAAGAATCGTACCATAAATAATTTTGCCGAAATAGAAAGATCGAAAAGAGATTTAGCACTAAAATGGAAAAGCGATCACTATAATGAAACCAATATAGGTAACTTAACAGACGACACTATTCAAAAGATTACAAAAATCATTTTAGAACATAAACTACTATGCAATGAAGATAAAAATAATGATATTTGCAAAAATTTTATAAGCAAACTGAAATCTTTAAAAAGCAACGAAAATGAAGACAAGAAAAACATTACATTTATACCGTATGTACTTAAAAATAAGAATTCTAAGCTACCAGACCCGAGTTTAAAAAAATATATTAACCCTTCTGATGTCTTTAAGCGAGAAACTTATCCAGATGTAAATGAAGCTAGGAATAATTTTGAAGAGCCAAGTCAATATAGATTCCCTTTCGCTCCAAAGAAATTTAAACCATCGCATGCTAATTTATATCTTCACGAGATACCTTCAACACACTATCAGGGTGAATGTATCCATGGTAAGTGAATCACTTTTTTAAAATACGATACTTACGATATTTTTTTCTGATATTCTGTTTCTATTTTTTTCTAAAATAATTAAGAATAAGTTAGCAATAAAATTAAAACATATGTTTCATAGCACCATTAATATTTTTTCAGGAGTATCTAGCATAGAATATCATCAACCTATGTCACACTACCAAAATCTACAGTAAGTAGTGCGTACAAACAAACAATAACATACAAAAGTTTTAAGTCACTAAAAGTTTTGAACACTTAATGTTGAATTTCAGTCATTACTCACCAAACATACATAATACCTATCACCAACATCGAGGTGATGATTCAGTCTTAATGTATGAGCGCAAAATACATCCTCAAGATTTTGAAATTGCTATGAGTTTTCGACACGACAAAAATAGGTAATATTATATCCAAATTATATCGACTTTATATGACAAGAAACATAAAATTTAAGGTACAGCCTAAAAATTAAAATAAAAGGAGACGTTACGTATTAACCAAATTATTGCACAGGTCCAATGTTCCTACAAAAAAAGGTTCAATTAAGGCAATACGGGAAGTTGAATGTCCGTTAGAAAGCATACCTTGTGATGATGGTGGTAACTGTGTTAAAAAAAGTCAATGGTGTGATGGAAACGTTGACTGTAACGATGTAAGCGATGAAATGAAATGCGGTTGTGAGGCTAGAGTAGACAAAGCTCGAATATGCGACTCTTACTTTGATTGTCCGTTTGGAGAAGATGAAATGGGATGTCATGGTAAGTTCTAAAACGTCAATTTTAATTATTAAACTGCGCGTAAATAAAACTTCACAGATATAATTTATTAATTAACTGTAAATTAAATTCTACTCCAGGATTTCGTGACAAGTTGCATGAATATACACAGATGAGAAATCACTAAGAACGTGAAAGTAAATATTCATAAGATACGGTTAGCAGGGCATCAGATTTAAAATTCGATCACCTATTCTGAACTGTCGGAACCAATCGGTCACTTGGTGGAATTTATGTTGGCACGTCAGATTTTTCTCGGTTAATAATAAATACATTTAAGTCTTTTAAATGAGCCTTGACGTGTTGATCCAATGTCATCTAGAGGTCTTCCAAATGATTGGGTCCACTTAGTTAAATTAGTGTCCGTCTAGTAAATAAAAAATCGCTGGTGTGCGTCATTAATAATGGTGATAATAAAAAGCTCAGCTGATAGTGATTCAGTCCTGCAGTTTTCAGTTGCTTAACTGTATAATGTGCGATAATAATTGCGTCTTGTACCTAAATTTTAATTTTAATAAAAGTATGAATATAGGTTAATTTTTAATTTTTAATTATCTTATCGATTCAGAGAAGTTATAACAAGTTTCAAGCAAATTATCAAAGCTTTGATTAAAATAAATCTTTATCTTATCCTCCAAACGCTGAAAATCCTAAATCCTAAAGTACATATGTGTTGAGTTATTTTTAGATGATAAGACAAATACTATTTTTTTTCTATTTAGATTTTTAAACACACTTAAACTTAAACCCCTAGAGGAAGAACATCTCATTAAAAAATCTTTCTTGGTGGATATTTACGCTATATTATTAGCATCTGCTATCAAAATTTAAAGTTTCTAAAAGTAGATATTGACTGGGTGTTGCGGAATAAATCAATAACGACAAGGAATTTTCTAAATAATAATTCCGACACTCATATTATGTTTTCTAATAGGATGCAGTGAAGATATGTTCAGCTGCGGTGACATGGAAGTAAACCCACAAAAAACCTGTTTCAATAAGGAGCAAAGATGCAACAATGTTGTAGATTGCCCCAATCAGAAGGACGAACTCGACTGCAGTATGCTGGGACCTAGTCTTCACCAAAAACCTGTGGGTCTTTAACATAAAACACATATAATTATTTTTTTTCCGAAACCAATGTTAAAAGTTTACATTTGTAAATGAAGATATTACAAATTATGAAAAGGGCACAATGGCACAATTTTATGGTGTCATACGTCTTCATGTTATACGTCATATAAGCGTTGAATTTATTCAATTAAAACTATTTATTATATTGTCTAAGCCATATCGTGTATTATCTACTTAGCATGGAAAAAAATATTTGAAACAAATATTTCTACTCCCACAGCACATTGAAGATTCAAATAAGTGTCACAAACATAATACACTTATTTGTATTCTTACTCAATTTTTAAGACAAATGTTGAAATTTTATAAATATTTACTATTAATCATAATAAAATTTTAGTTATTTGCTGTTTCAAACTCAGAAGGATATTTGCACCGTAATTTTAAAGGAACATGGTACGCAGTTTGTGAAAATCCTTACATTTGGGCCCATGACGCATGTCGCCGGGAAGTAGGGCTTGTCATTGGGTGAGTATTAACAACCAGAAAAAAAATCAAAACGTTGAATCTTCATAACGACGAGTACCTGTACTTAATTGTATGCGTTATATTTACAAATTATTTATATGGACTCGTTCTCTCATATTTGGTTCCAATTTAATGCACATTTAACGTAAATCGCATACATCAACAACTGCATTCTTTCTTAAGTCAATCTCCTTCACCCGTTGTGCACCTTGCTGATGAACGTTCGCTTTGGCGTTATAGATATCCATAGAAAGTGTTAACCACTCATCATAAGAAGACCTGGCTGCACGACTTCCAACACATAGATAAAATTTACAATCAATAAAATAAACTTCAACTTATGTGTTCAACTAATTGAATTTTAAAATACATAAATGTAATATTTATACGTTTTAAACTGCACTCGCATTGCCGCAACCGTATAAAATAAATCTTCAAGCGGAACGTTTGTTATTATATTATAGTTTACAATATACACGCAACAGTCTTTATTGCGAGTACAATAAAAGAAAAATTATTAACTTTTTCTTTATTTACAGACCACCTAACATTCAATATGTGCCAATTGATCCAATGGTCAAAATCAACTACCTGAATACATCACCTGGTGGCTTGATTCGTATGAGTAATACATGCTTTAATAATTCGGCCGTCTATGTAATATGCTCTGATATACCATGTGGCACTAGGGTGCTTACTAAATCCCAACTTATACTCGAGGTACTGAACTTACTTTTACATCGATGAAACTGTAATTTATTATATGAGACTATTATTAAATCCATTACAACATATTTTTAATATAATTAATTAAACATAATATCAACAGAATACTGCTATTGAAAACCAACTCTTTGGCCGAAACAAACGATTCTTCCCTCAGTATTCATATCCTTTTAATATTTACTTAAGAAATCGCTTTAAAAGAGATGACGCGGAAAATAACTTTGACATTAATGACATACGAAACAAGAGGACTGAGGGTAGAGTGGTCGGAGGGAAACCCAGTCAACCAGCAGCGTGGCCATGGATGATAGCTTTATATCGAGATGGATCTTTTCATTGTGGTGGTGTTATAATATCCCATTTTTGGGTCATGTCAGCAGCACATTGCGTTCATAAGTAAGTTTTGATTACAAAAGAGCAGTTTCGTCTATATTATTGTCAAAATATCATAATACTAAAGACATATAGGAATATATATTTAATTTTACAGATTTTGGGAACATTACTACGAGGTCCAAGCAGGAATGCTACGACGGTTTTCTTTTTCTCCCCAAGAGCAAAATCATCAAATTACTCATGTAATAATCACTAAAAACTATAATCGAGAAGATATGAAAAACGACCTTTCACTATTGAAAGTGAACGCGGCTATTCAATTTAGTAGATGGGTTCGACCAATCTGCTTGCCTAGTCCTATGACTGCTGGCCCTGATTGGATGTGGGGACCAGCCCCTAGAACCATGTGCACTGCTGTAGGATGGGGGGCAACTGAAGAACATGGTCCAGATCGTAAGATATTACATGTTGTTGGATATGCCTTAAATAATATCCCAATGAAGCTTAAGTATTATTAAGAAAATCCTAAATTCACATAATATATTACATAAAATTGCAGCTGATCACATGCGTGAAGTAGAGGTACCTATATGGGAGCACTGTAAACATAAGGAAGATCAAGCTGGTAAAGAAATTTGTGCTGGTTTTGTGGAAGGTGGTCGAGATGCATGTCAGGTATATTTTTATTCGATAACCGTTAATGCATATAATAAATAAATAAGTTTAAGTAATAATTTATTTTATTAATATCAGGGTGATAGCGGGGGACCTTTATTATGCAGAAATCCCATTAATTCCCAACAATGGTACATAGCAGGCATAGTGAGTCATGGCGATGGTTGTGCTCGTAAAAATGAGCCTGGAGTATATACTCGCGTCAGTATTTTTGTAAATTGGATCAAATATCAAATATGTGAGTAAATCCAATAATATATCATAATTTAACTGATATTATAAGTATATAATGTACATTAAATATTGGTTTCAGCTTTAACATCCTTACCAAATATTCAGCCGAAACAAGAATGTCCAGGATTTCGATGTGAATCTGGAATATTTAAATGTATACCCAAAAAAAGGATGTGTGATAAAATTATAGATTGCCTAGACGGCGAGGATGAAATGAATTGTGATTTTCAAAGTTCCCATACGTTATCAGGAGACCATGTTTCTACGACCGATAACATTCTTTCGCAAATAAATAATCTTTTTAGGGATGTTAATAGCTTCAATATTTCTGAGATGGAGCGAAGTAATAATGAAATTACAACAAATATAAACTCTTTAGAATCAATGAATATCGAATTACGATCACCAACTACCAAAAATTTTAATGATGACATGGAAATCAGCTTGGGAAGTAAACAAGAACAAAAGAAACAAATTAGTACAACAAATATAAACCCTTTATTTACAACTGCTACTGAACCAACATTATCATCGATCAAAAAAAAGTTAAAAGAAAGTAATACGGAAAGTGAACAAGAAAAAAATAAACATATTGATACTAAAACTACAACTTTAAATCCAGGCATAAAGGATTTTAATTTTGACGAAGAGTTTAAAAATATGTCAACAACCAAAAGTACTTTCCCCGAGGAGTCAAATGAAGCAGTCACAGATTCCACTGAAAACACCAGTGAGGAGTCTCATACAAAAAATATTAAAGTGATAAATTCAGAAAAAGATTTGATGTCGACTACATCAAAAGTTATAACTGTAAAACACAGTCTTGAAAAAAGTTTCGGGTTTTTCACTACCACAGAAACAGTAATTGATACATCCAGCATCGATACTATTACTACTACTGATATTCAAAGCACCATCGTTGAGAATATAGTGACTAGTGATACAAATACCTTAGAAACAGAAAATATGGTTATTCATCACTTGACAGTAATTGATAATACTACTCATGCGCCTGAAATTAAACAAAACTCCGACATCGATAAAAATCAAGTTGTTATAAAGTTTTTACCTACTGATGATAGTAATCACCAATCAAATGAAAATATGAACATAATGAAAAATACTAATCCACAGTTTAGTGCCGACAATAAAACACTTGTAACAAAAACACCTAACATAGATATAAATAATATAGAAAAAATTATAATGTCCGATTTACAGCCAGCAAATATTCGAAAAAAACATACGATTCCCGATGATTTTAGATGCTTACGGTAAGTTTATACCGCAATTGCATATTTACACTCGTAGCTTCAACCCATCAATGGTTCACTGCGAGCAAGAGTCCTTATAACTGCAAAAGTCAAAAGGATTATAACAACAAAAACATCACCGGTACGTTGTCGATTAGAATAGTAATGGGAGATTTGTTAATTACTAGCCCTACGGCACTACAACTTAGACTCAAAATATTATCGGGTTATTCTAGAAGAAGGGTGGTAGGTAACCAGGAGGGTTAAATCCCTCCTATCACTATGCACGAGTACCGTTTATATGAAAATTTGTTGATACAGAACCCAACAATCTGCAACAAAAATCACCGTTCAGGATAGCTTCATCCGTTATTCAGAAGGGTGTATCATGAACAGGCGAGGTTGTCTTGATCTCCGCAGTACTTCACCACGTTGTTCAATTACGGATGGAGGGATTACTGACTAACCTGAATTCGTAAAATTTTATACCGCCTGAGAGTTTTTAAAAATGGTTTAACAATTTTTTATAACTACACCACTGGGACTGAGTTTTTAACGTGCCCGAATTGCCGTGCCGCTCACGATGCCGCGTTAAATTACTGACCGAGTTCTATACATAACTCGATTAATCACTGACAATTAACACAAATTGTCGGATTTAGTTAAGTAGTGTCAGGATAAACCACTCAAACTTGTTTCAATACCAATATTTCGACCCAAGGATATTGATCGTAATTATATGCAGAAGCAGGGGCGGCTTAACCTATAGTGCAGGGTGTGCAATGCACACGGGCGCCGCCGTCTCAGGGGAATGAAAAAACTTTCTTGTTACGAAGGCAAAGTTAATAGTTATAGCCGGGGGGGGGGGGAGGGTCAGGCCTAGGGGATTTCATTGCACACGGGCGCCCCTGTGCAGAAGATATGACTAAATCTAGTCCAAATAGTGGAATTAATATGTTTAGAATTCCTCAGAATTAACATTTCAACCGGATCAAGATCAATTTTAAAAATATTGAATACAATGTCCGTCACATTCAAAAATAGTAGTGTTTCTAATAGTATAAGTTAAAAAAAATCTAAAACATTAAACGCGAAGATTATTATCCAGTATTAATTTAAATAAAGGTAATTTTCTTCCAGATTTTTGTTTTGGTTATTTTTTGTCAATGATAAATTTTATTTTTACGCCAAAATCTACACTAATAAGTTATGATTATACGTATATAGTTTTAAGGGGACCGGATTTGTACATGAATAATACTAAATCCACGAAATAGATTTAGATGATCATTGCCATCTTTGAAACATATATTATCGGCTCCAAATTTATATCAAGATTACTTTACATCCTGGGAAATAAATCGTTTGAAAAGTTGTTTGTAATTTTAAGAAAATAACACATTATAATTGTTAAAAGTAATTCCAAAACTTTTCAGTATATTTCAAACTGTACCTTACGACAATCGATGCGACCGCAAGGCTGATTGTGAAGATGGTTCTGATGAATTCGGTTGCACATGCATTGATTACTTGACAACGTTTGACAAATCGCTTATATGCGATGGGAATCTGGATTGTTCTGAGGGTGAAGATGAAAATGATTGCTGTTAGTATTTTCCGATTTGCTGACGTAAAAATTTAATAAATTATTTACAAAAACAAATTAAGTAATTTTCCTTTCAGTTGCATGTGATGAAGATCAATTCCTTTGTAAGCAGAGTGAAATGTGTTTAACTACAAAGCACGTATGTGACGGAATAATGCAATGTCCTCGAGGTGAAGATGAGTTAGACTGTTGTAAGTGTATATACTGAAATATAGATCAAATATAGTAATTACATTTGACACCACTTACTTAATATTCTTCCTAAATATTTTTAGATACTTTAACTAACGGGTTAGAGATAGAATTTGACTTTGATGGCAGGCCTAAAGTTAATTTGGAAGGCTATGTCACAAAGAAACACAATAACGATTGGCATATTATTTGCGAAGACAATTTGACAATTCCTGAACAAGAGCAAGCAGCGACGCACATTTGCCGATATTTAGGATTCAGGTATCATTTATTATTCAACTACTTCCTTAATATAATTCAACGTATAGTTTTGAAACTATTAATTATATTATAGTTTAAAATTTGAATCTCATTCATGTTCCTATTACTGTTACAGTTCAGCAAACAGATATTTTGTCAAGTACGTAAATATTAAAGAAGATGTAACGGTGGAACACGTAAGAGACATTAAAAAAAAGAGAAATGCCAACAGCAAATTTCCAGTAAAGTTTACGTACAGAGACGTTAATGATGATCAACAAAAGATCATAAATGAGCCAGAAATACTTAAAGCACTCTGCGTTCCAAATATAACAAAAATTTGTATGTCACTATACGTGTTCTGTGATTCAGCTCTATTTACTGACTTTGATAGTGAGCAAGACAATGTTCGAAATTCAGCTACTGATTCGACGAATATATGGCCTTGGATAGCAAAAATATTTGTCGATGGTGATTACAGATGTACTGGTGTATTAATGGATTTATCTTGGGTGCTAATCAATCATTTCTGCTTGAAAGATTACTTGTAAGTAAGTTTGAAAAAAAAAAACTTTGGTTATTTTTTTTAGAACTTAAAAACAATATGTTTTCCAGGCTTTCCCAGCATCAGCTCACAGTGATCCTCGGATCTCATAAAACGTTAACTTCTACTAAAGGTGCTTATGAACAAACATTTCAAGTCGATTTCAGAAAAGATTTATATCAACGTCAAGTTATTCTCTTACATTTAAATGGAACCGCAAAATATACGGCAATGGTGAAACCCATGGCTTTGATTTCGTCGTAAGTATTTCTAACACACTTTGTCTGTAGATGATATGATATTTTTAACATGTAGCATTAAAATATAATATTTTATAGGAGCTATCAAGAGGATCAAAATGATGCATGTATTGCAATTGGGCAAAATAACAACAATCAATCGATAGCGGTACTTTTGAAAGAAACTTATGAAAAATGTGATTCACGATACAGGTGTTTCCTTCGTCAATTGAATTCAAGTATCTGCGAGGTGAGACTGCTTTTTAGTGATAAAATATATTAGATATATATTTTTTGTTATTATTATTTTTGGTTACAGCAAGGCACAGAAAGTCACCGTATATGGAGTGGCATTATAAGCTGTCATTCAAAAAATGGTTGGTACCCGACTGCCTCTTTCGTAGACAGCAGAGGAGAATGTGGTGTTGGCGAAAGAATAACAAGCATTGATATTGGAAATCTCAAGTTCGAATTGAAGAATAATAAAGGTTTTTTTTATTTAACATAATAATAATTTCATGTCATCAGTATTATTATAAAGTCATTAATATGATTACTAGTATTATTATCTTTCCCTGGCTAGCTGCCACCCTCGTGCTTGAGTCAACGGCCAAACGTCTCGTCGTGTTTCCGGCTGGGGGCTTGAGAGCCAGTACTTTCTTTCTTACTTTCTTTTCATTTCCTGGACAACAACGCATCAGTAATACCTTTAGTCTTGCTGATGTCCATGGGCAACTTACCATCAGGTGGCTTGTCGTAGTTTATATATATTTATTAACAAAAAAAAATCCAGTCACTTAGTAGCTGCTAGTGATTCTATATTTTGCGCCATAAATATTGTCTACAATATACTTCACATGAATTATACTCTTAAATAAAATACTTAATTAACTGCAATAGGTAAAGTAGAGGATAATAAGAAGCAGAAAGATATTGAAAATATCCCAAATGTTTATTAGGCGCCATACAATATTACATTATGTTAAATTTCCGGCAAACATATTTTTTAGTTTTCATTGGATTAATAAAATATTAAGGTTTATTATAATAGTATATCTTAATCAATAGTAGAATAACCAAGTATCTAGCACTCCGGAATTGAAAATTTTATGCTAATGAAAAATCAGGATGTATTCTTATATTCGTTTCAAAATTTTGTTTAGTTAACTAAAATTCACTAATTTTTTAGGGAGCATGTTGTTAAATACAACTGTAAATGATGTATTTAATAATTGCGCTGGAGTAAGGTGCAGTCGAGGAAGATGTGTACAACTTCGTCAGCTATGTGATGGAATAAGAGATTGTGAAGACGGCTACGACGAATCTGAAGATGCTTGTCATAAAAAGACTAAAGTCTGTGCTGAAGATCCATATGACAATGGATGTGGTGAGATATTTAAATGGCGATAACATAACATTGCTAAAAAATGGTCTGACAATAATTTTATGGGTTTTCATTTCATTTTACCATCAATATTTAAATAGCAATTAAATGTTTTTTGATAGTAAACATTGTCGTAGGTATATAAAAAGTTTATTGATAAAATTTTACTGTTAGACGCTTAAATCTTTGAATCTGACATCTACTAGTTTTTTTTCTAATCACTAATTATATTTGAAATGATAATTTTGCGCTTATAAAAGACCCCAAACTGATTTTCTGTACCCATAGATGATAACTTTTAATGGGCTCATAACCAAATCATTTGTGCTTAGTTCATTTAAGAAATCGAATGAAATTCGGGGATAATACGAGAGGTAAATGCCACAGTCCACCAAGTAGGGATTGGCAGAATTCATATACATACCTTTGAATCCGTTATAGTGCATGTACTATGGTTATATTCAGGTTATCTTACTATGTTTTTCATCGTTAAATAAGGTAATAAGTTAATATTAATAATTAGTACTACACATTAGTACATATTAGTACTAATTATTGTACGGTTGAGTACCAATTCTAACTGCTGAAATAGACTTCTAAACGCGTTGCAAAATTATGTATAAAGTATGAACTTACAATTGAAAATTTTGTTGATTCATTCAAGAAAAATTACACCTCTCAACTTTCAGAATGTCCAGTAGGTAAAATGAAATGTCGCAACGGCCGTTGTGTATCTAAGGAACTATTTGGAAACGGTCGTGATGACTGCGAAGATGGTACTGATGAACCAGTCCACACCACATGTTCTCAATATCTTAGAAGAGTCATGCCTTCAAGGATTTGTGATGGTATACTACATTGCCATGATAGGAGTGATGAAGATCCATCTTATTGCAAGTGTTTTGCCAAGCGAGTTTTCAAGTGAGTACAATTTATGGCATGTCTTAGAATAAGACTTTGTTCATCAGTGGACTCATCATCATTGTAGCAGTTCGCTATAAACGTTATTTCATCTTGTATTGCATAACGCCGTCAAACATAAGCAATCTCAGCTATTGAGGCTATAGTGCAGCAACAAATTCAGTCTCAAGTTAATATCAAATTGTCTATAAAAAACCTGAGGAAACAACTATTTTATTTACTAACTTACCTCCCATAATAAATGATATACCTTTATTATATACCCTATCTCTTTATTAATAACACCATATGTTTTTTTAAGAATTTACTATTTGTAAATGATGTCGTTACATTGTACTATATGTACATCAAAACAGCTAATTATGTTTTTAAAGAATTATTGAATTATGACATAAATAACCGTTCTCACCCGTTAGAGGATCATGAAAAAAAATAAGGAAATCATTCGATAAAATATATGGATGTAAAAAGTGTAGCAATGCAGTAACTTTTATGTGGTAATTGGTTAGAGACAGAGAAAGGTACAAAAAGAATCCACATTCAGTTTTAATTTTACAAAGCAGACGTGACGAATAGATGGGAAGGGTTAGTGATAATAAAGGCCTAAGAGAGAAAAGTATTTCGTGAAATAAAGGAATCATAGGCAAAGAAGCGTAATTTAAAATGTTGTTAAAATGAATAGCGACATTTACAGGTCCTACACAAATTGGAATCCACTGACGCAAACTAACAATATCAACACATTTTTAGTAGAATGCTGTTAAGCTAGCTTCCAGGTTTTTAACCTGTACTGATTATGTTTAGTCTAATTATTTATTTCGACTAATTTTTACAATTAAATTATGAAAATTATCATATTAGCTTTCACATATTAAAACCATTCATTTTACATGTTAATTAACACTACTTGTTAATAGTATTATAATAATAATAAAAAAATACACAGTGGAATTATCTGTTAAATTACAGAAATACAAGATATAAAAAAAACCCAGATTTGTATTTTTTTGATTGAAAAATGTCTATGCACTACGAGTTATTAATTTTATTAAATCTATTGAAAAGTATTGTGTAGTCGTTAGGATATGGACTTTTCTTAATAATTAAAGAAGATTTAGTAATAGCGGAATCTCTTAATTTATAAAGTGATGACTATCGCTGTAAAATTCCACTACATAAGCAACCCACACACACAACGTCCTACGTAAAGTGTTCTGATTCCGTTGGTTGGAGTAATATCGCTTAGTCGGTCGAAATCTGTTTGAGTACGGAAACGGGTGTAATCGACTGATGAAGGCCTCCCGCTTGTTATAAAACAGCTGATCTGTTTACCGTTCATTTGTTCCAGATGTAGTAAAAGCTCATTCATTGAGGACTACTGTGTGGCATCCGATATGGTTTGCGATGGGGTGATAGACTGCCCCAATGGTGAAGATGAAAAAACCTGTATAGGTTTAAGTGCACCTCAAGGAACACCGTAAGATTAAATTTCGATGTTTTTATAAGCAAAACCTAACAAATATCAAACGAAACACGCGTCAACAGGGATATGATGTCAGTACGATTTAATCACTTATTATTGTAAAAGTTTATTTTAGTATACAAATCGTACGATGTAAATGATCTACGATGTAAAAGTCTATTCAAATTTGTAGTCAAACTTACGTAGAAAAAGTCCTATCAATAACAAATCATGTTATCTAATGACAGTTTTATCATCCACCATTTAGATTTTATATTAATAAAAATGCATTGATAATTCTGGATTTAGCAAACAAACGAACTGACCATCGTAGAAAATACCACGCAATATAAAAGATTTCAATTCGAAGTAAATACCAAGACGGACCCTGCATGAATGTTTTACACAGAAATAAGATCTTGATATTTTCTTTTGAAATTTTCACGTCATATTGGGTTGTTATGGCTAACAAAGCTGTTGAACATACCAATGTTGTTTTTTATTTATTTTATATAAAGACACAAATTACTTTAAAAAAATATTAGGGGTAATAAGCTTTCACAATGGCGTGTCTTAAATTTTCTTACTGATATATCTTATTATAACAGCGAATTTAATGCACTGAGAAATGCAGTCACAAAACAATAATATAATTTTGTGATGTATTTCTATTTTATTCCAATCGTATCAGTAAATACTTTTAATATTTATTTAAATGTATCTTCAATAAAATAAATAAATAAACGTTTACACACTCATACCTCCGCACTAGGATTTTTTGTGTTGCGGGTGACACAGACATACACAAATATGACAAACACCCATATTCCGAGAACAAACATTTATCTGTGACATATATGTGTGCCCCGGCCATGAATCGAACCTGCGGCCCCTTGCTCTGCAGGCAGTATCACTACCAACTGGGCTAAAGGGCAGTGAATACTATTCCAAGATATTTAAAAAATGTTGAGCCGCTATGTTAAAGTACAATCATAAGATTCAATTTTTATTTGAATAACTTATTCTGAAAATGTAAAAATTCGTATGTTTCTATACTTTGCTTTATTTTAATATTGTATTCCATTTAAGAGATATTATATTATATAGATATAATTAGGTTATACTACTTACTTTAGTACCTTACCTTTTTCTTATTTTTTGGCCGACAACGCATCAGTTATGCCTTTGGTCTTGCTGATGTCCATGGGCGACGGTGAC
>DWPT01003616.1:0-14199 GCA_018251895.1 Agathymus mariae mariae | reverse complement strand
TTTGAAAAGATATAATAAAACTAATAACTTGCTAGTTTGCCCAGTTTTTGATTTTCTAAAAACTTTTAGTGCGACCCCCGTACGTTACGAGATGGAAACCGCATGAAAACTAGGTGAGGATCGTTAAATTACAAACTCACGGATAGTCGTCACGTTTTTGTATGCAACCTCTCACGGTAATTTAATTGTAACTTATCTACTAAGGTGAGGTTATTTAAAAAAACACCCATTGCACCGATCTTAAAATCTCTTCGTAAAGAGATCCTTCGCTCGCAATTCATCTGACGCATTCTAATACAGTCGTGAAAGCCAGGTTGTAGACTGTGACAGGCGAATGTTTGTTGTGTGTTTGAGATAGAGAAAAAGGGAAAAAAGCCAGGATAAATTCGAAGATAAGATAGGACTGTAGAAAAGGAGCGAAATAGAGAGAAATTTAGATCCTAAAATTATTCTTTAGCTTTAGATCGTGGTGGGATTAAGATGATTGGGTGAAAAGAGAGCTTCTACCAGAATGAGCGAGGTATAGAGATAGTCAACATGTTAGATAAAGAAATATATATATAGGCGTACAAATTTATGATATAAAATAAAAATTGCAAATAAGGATATTTTTTAATATATATATTGAATTGAACTTATTGAAACTCTTGTATCTGAGAACTGAGCTGTAAAATTTTTAAATCTTTATATTTCTAAAGTCAAAAGTGGCTTTAAAGGTAGGTGATTTAAAGATGAACCATACAAATGTTTCATTGTTCAAAATGTTAGCTGATGATTTCACCGTGGGTATAAAAAGAAAAATTGGACTTGCAAGATTGCTTAAGACATGTTTCTGACATATTTTCCAGAAAGACGCTTTCATCGTAGCTTCTACAGGGTATTTATAGACAAACAGTTGAACTTCTCTAAAGTGGCTCGGATGTCGAGACGCGACTGAAATAGATGCAGGGGTTCTGTGTCAAGATTAACTTGGATATTAATATTGTAAATTTTAATATTTTAAAGTGAAATGTTTTCTGATATTTCAGACAACGATAGCATCCCTATTTTTCCCTATATCCCTATTTTTGTAAAAAAAGAAGTCTGCTTAAACGACGGTCGAAAACTTAAGACGGAAAGATGCTCATGTGAGCGTAGTAAAATATATATTTTATCTAATTACAGTGTTAACTGATGAGATCAGACCGTGCTCCAAGGAGCCCATAATCCACCCTGTTACGGTATAATTTGGCCAAAACAAACAAGGTTAACCAAGCCTGTGTTGTGAAAGCGTGTGAAATATTTGATATGGCATCGGTTAAAAAACCAACATTTCTTAACCTCCAAACACTAACAGCATATAACTGGCAAACGAGCAGACGGGTCGTCCAACTGTATGGTGTTCCCCACACATTGATATCTGTAACATCAGACTGTAACCAATCAAGTTGATATAGATATAGCTGTGCTATGTACCCTCGTAAACTGCCTCTTCCACACATTGTAACCAAAAAACGTAAATAACAATTGAGGGTCAATTTTAATTGAAGAGAGCTAGCTACTCAGGTTAATAAAAACCTTACCATTATGCAGGCAAGACAGTGGATATTGCAAAATGTTGTGATCTTCAATGGAAGAGGTTCTTCTTTGACATTACTCAAATATAATTTATCGACTATAATTTCTTTCTAATTTCATTGTCTGCACTTAGTTTGGTAGTTAACAAAGTTAAGGACAATTGAGTTCGGCCGATTGGAACGACTTCCCTGCGGATGACCTCTAGGAGCAACATTTCGTAAACGCATGTGTTTTTTTTAGTTAAATAGTAAGTAATATGTATTGTTTGTTATATAAGACTTCTTAATGGAGTTCTTAATTTCATGGAGTTGTTTACTTACTATGGGCACTGAAAGGTCTTAAGGTAGATAAAGCCCTACAGAGATTTGGTCATTAAATCTTCGAAGTGAATATAATCATGGAACAAACTTAAGTACCAAAACAAACTTAAGTGCCAAGATTAAGTGTTCCAAAGATTCCAGATATCGTATGTACATTTTATTGTGACATTCTGTGTTTATTAAGTGTAATACGTCTGACACGGATGAAGCTAAAAAATCCAACTTTTACATTCTCCCCTTTCTTTTTACAAAGTACTCGCAGTCATGCACTAGAAAAAGGAAATTTTGAAAATTCTTCTCCTGATGAGGACTTAGGATGCAACTTTATCGTATATATTTTTTTTGGTTTTTTGCTTAAAAATAAACATATTTTACGATTTTCCAAAGTTTCAGTAATGAAGACTGACTTGACGTGGGGGAAACAAGTTAGTATGTAGTAGTATCTTGACCGAACACAACTTTTGATTATTTACAACTTTTACCAGTATTGCAATAAAAAGTATTTTAAACGTTTTTCGTAATTTTTATATGAAACATAGAAATAAGTAATCAAACTTCCATACACAATATATAATCGTACAGTTGGTGCAACACAGTCTAGCGCAGTTAATATACAAATTGTTTTTGCTCCGTAGTTTCTGTAATAGTATAACACAAGTTTGTATTACTCTATGGCACAATAGTTGTTTAAATAAATAGCGTACCGTACTGTGTAAGACTCTGTACGACGATTATACTTTTAAATTCGGAAGTCGTGCAGTGCAGTATCCGTCAGTCAGTATACGCGTAGTCGCAAGGTCCTGCGAACGTGAATTCAGCTTATGCTCAACACGTTATAATAAGTAATCTTTGATTAATTTTAGTACAAGTGTGGTGATATCTGTCAAGTCAGGTAATTTAATCAACTCTTTTTTCATCTTCGTAATGTAAGTTTTACTGTTGGTCGCATTCGTAAATAAATTTTAATTAGTGAAGATGTAAAAAATTGACCATACAATGTTTTTATGTAAATAAATTAATTACATTGAAACAAACGACATGTGATTTATTAATGTTCGAAGATTCAGTCGGCCTTTTTGTAATACTTTTTAAATCTGATATTTCGATACCGGTTTTTGTGACTTCTTCATGAATTTATCTGAGACTTTACGGTTATAAAAATTACTCACTAATAGCAGTAATACTGGTTACAGTAGAGAAAAAATTAAAATTGAATGAAATTCAACTTAACGTTTGTACCTTCTAGCGTTTTCTGTGAAAATTTAAAATGTAGTTAAATAAAAAACTTATTAAGATTTTCATTGAAAAATCTGAGCCTTCTCACTTTTTTCCAGCGATATCATAATTAATGTATAAATTATTAAATGTGTGTTCGTATGTGTAAATGGAATATATTTTCAAAAAAGAAACATTGTGGTATTTATTTGTTCAGATGTTTTGGAAGTGAAATTAATAATTTAGTAACATGGTTTCTTCAGTGTCGTGATTGAGGAAAGAGGGAACCACATGATAGATACGTTTACGGATAATATTTGTAGAAACTACAACTTGCAGTTGAAATTAGGCTAGTGCTGAGCGCAACGGATCTAAAATACTGTAGTCTATTTCTGGAGGAAAATGTAGGTATTTGAATGTCGCTAACACTAGTTACATCTGTTAGAGTTCGTCACATCTAACTAACTCATTAAAGGGTGAAGAGACTCTGCACTTACATGAGGTGAAGTTATGCGGTTACTCTTAAAGGGAAAAAATGTTCTATGAACATTACTAAGCTCGTGAGTTCTCTAACAGTGAGAGGGGGATGGCCTCAGTTAAAGGTGCAGAATTAGTATCGGGGTTCTCGAAAGAAATTGTTTGATATGTTAGCCTTATCTCAGTTTTACCGGATATTAGTGTAAAAGTATCCATGCGATATCTAGACGTCTAGAAAGTTATTTCTCAGATAGGCGTTAATGTCTATATCAATAGAAATGTGTTAATTTATATGTCACTAACCTATTTAATATATTACTTTAGTGTAAATATTATATTATTTTTTACCTGCGTCAATTTTAAAACTAATATTTGTTCGTTGCGACAATTAAAGCGAATTTATGTCACCGATTTTTAGAAATTCTGATGTAACATATCGGTTTATTCATTTATTTCGACGGTTTTAATTTTAATAAGGTTTACTCCTTTCACTTTCCGAATCTGTTCTCCGAAGGAGCATCCATCAATACAAAGATACCGAGAACTCTTTTTAGTGACGTCTACACAAATCACACGCACCTAAATAGTAAAAATATTTTAAACCATTTTCCGTTCCATTTTTCACTTATCAACTTGTTTACAGTCGTATTAAAAACAACAATATCCGTCTGCCAGCTTGTATTCTGAGACGCGCGCTATTAAGTCATTTATTTTTTTATGCTTGTTGTACGTTAAGGAATATTCTGGATTCCGTTCCATTTAACAGTTTGGAACAGTTCAATTGGCGCAAGGACTTTGATAATAGATTTTTTCACGAACCAGTAGATTTTGTTTTCAAACTATGATTCACCAAGTCGGGAAACAGAGGCGGAAATGTTTTGCTTGCCAAAATTTGCGTTCTTGCCAAAATGTGCGTAGGTTTAGTTAGTATCATGGCGACAGTGCGCAAATGTAATCGAATTTATGATTCTATCAATCGTCTCGATATCCTTCTACGAAACCATGCGTGGTTGTGCTTGCGTATACATGTGTAAAATCAATTTGTAAGTTATTATATTTTGACCCAGGACACATGCGTAGACTAAGTAGCGGTCACAATCGTAAATGTATCACACAAGACGCACTACGAAGTGGTCACGCACGCCGTACTGTATGGAAAATTTGTAGGAACATGTTCTAGCGTTTAAATTATTTAAATTATAGATTGAAGTCTATAACAACATCACCCTTAGTAATTATAGTGTTAACTGTTAAGATAAAGGACTTATTACATGTGGCTACTCGGGGCTGAATCACGTATTATACATAAAAACATTTCTTAACAAAAAAATCATTCCAATATGTTTCGTTTCACCTCAGCTGGCGCTGCCCGCACTTGCTTCATTTTTATCTATTAATTGTTTTTACTGTCCTCTAATTTCAAATTCTTTCAATAATTTAATTTGTGAACACACTTATCATAAATCATTTATTATAGTACCAGAAGTTTCATCTCATAATATAGTTGAGAGATTTTTCTACTTAAGTTCTACGTAACTAGTGTTCGAAAGGCCTTAATTAATATGCATGTCATTTGTCCCTTCTGCTATTACAACTCTGTACTTGACAATAAACTCATCGGATGGAATAAATCACGTTACCATAATAACGTAATTGTTACTTTTAGAGTTACGATATTTCAGTGGGCTTTGAAAATGATGATGGTAGCAGACATAAGATACTGTGTTGTTTGTGTTACGTCATCATACGACATACATGTAACATAACGGTATACAGACTGACCACCTCGAAGAATAATGTGAAAATTCATGAAACTTTTTGGAGTGCCGATCCGTGGAAAACGTTTAAATGTGTACTAAAATAATAACATTGTGCAAAATTGGAGGCACGTACAGAATTCAAAGCCCGGTCTTCAAAGCGGAGGTCTGTGCAACGAGAAGATTACGCTGACACGATGGAGCGACGACACGCGCAGAGGACTGGACGGTGACTGCAAGAGGAGCCGACGACCGTGCTAATGGGAGGCCTGGGTCCAGCTCAGACTGGTGATAACAAGGACTATATATTCGCATTAAAATCAGGGAACATTATACAATAAAAAAGTTTAATTGTGATTCATAATAATATTCGCATTTGTAAGTGGGTAGTTAGAATGTTCCGATATCAATAGGTACTGGTGATTTTACAATGAATTATTGCAACAGATAATTACATCAATTGACACCGTCACTTATGCAACAAGTTTACCAACAGTAGTTTTTATATTTATTTATTGTAACATCCGACACACGAGTAGAAGGGCTACGTGTTGGTACCTGATTCATAACCGATATAACCATACACGGCTGTAACACTAGAGTCGACACGGACGCGTCGGCGATCGCAGCGGGAAAGCACATCTTAACTTACTTATTTTATCGCAGTAATGTGACGAGGTCAAATTGAAATTCACAACATTTAGGCATTCTGTATGTTTACACATATGCACGTCATTTTTTTCTTCCACTCCCTTTCGCTATAAAACATGTATTTTTATTAACCAGATTTGAAAATAATAATCGAGATACATATGTCTTTTCATTCTTTCATGTAGAATATTCTTGGGAGAAAAAGAGACAACAAAGTTTGCCTATCTACCAAAACTGTCTTCTTAGTTACAAAACTTAAATTTGTATACGTTTATCATTCACGATAATGTCAGAAAGAAATACAAGTTCAATGCAGACAAATGATAAATGTTAATAGAGGCTTGTTGTAAACCATAAGTTTGTTTTTACTTTTGTCGTATAGAACTTTTTAACTTTGCCATATAAAACGGGGAAGTTTTGACAACTTTGACAGATACCGGAATTCAAATGGGACTTCCTTACGGCGTTTCAGTCAACGTATTCAATAATATATGTCGGTCATTTATATTACTTGCTTGTACCCGCGACATCGTCCACTTAGATTGATGGATGGTCTTGGACTAAGTTAAAACTTAAATTTGTATGCAACTCTTAAGTTTTAACCGGCATAAGTCACGTAGGTGTCAAGAAACGCGCTAAGGGGGATGGGAGAGATACCTTACAAGAACCGACCGTAAATCTGATGGTGTGTTGCATGTCGTTAAGTAAAAAATTGTATTTTTTATTTAATACTAGCGGCCCGCCCTGCGTTTCTAGTTAAATAAGTATCTATTAAACATGTAGGTAGCGACTGTTTGAACGCAGGCTAGATTGTTCATAATATTTGTAACGTACATTTGTTGAATAAAAAAATCTGTTAAAATTTAAGTGTACACCAATCGAGGTGTAGTTGATAGTGTACCTTGCGAATGGTAAAATATTTTTTCAATTCGGTGCCGTGGTTCTGAAGATTATCTTCGACATGCGCGCATTCAAAATTGGCACTCTCTCCTTGTACTCGTAACATTAGCATATATTTATCACGTCGTTGTGATCGCGAGTTCTTCTAACGGTCGTATCTGTTTCATAATATTAGATGATATGGTGTAATTATCCAGTCGGTTGAATAGATGGTCGATATCAACGTTATCTTAGGTTGTTACTGCTGATATGAGACAGTATATAGTCGTCTACGTATCGAGAACGTTGACGGTTAAACATCTCGCAAGTGTGTTGAGTTGAGTTCAATTTAAATATATATCTCTATGTACTCTCTTATAATTTGTTGATCGACAACGCATCAGTGATACCTTTGGTCTTGCTGTGAAATACCTTCTTTTATAATTTTAAATATACTTATTAATTTAAAAAATAATGACTCAATCAAAGAAATTTCAAAACGCGTATTTTATTTGATTACAGTTAAACCGCAGTACCAGTCTCCATAGATAACATTATCATTAGCAAAACTAACCTCAGTTGGTATAATTTAAACCGAGAATACATTCTGCAAGTCATCAGTTTGATAAATTGATTGCGCGGTGACGTCATCACTTCGCGGATGGTGGTTGGTTTGTGCTGACGTCATCGTGTTCATGTCGTAACGGCGGCTTTAAATTTTAAAACAGCATACAGTAGTAAAAGAATGTACCAGTCGACCTTTCAACCTGAAACAGTGTCGGAACCGTTCTCCGCGATGTGTCACGATTGGATTTTCAAGTGTGTTCATTAAAACGGATGATAACAATATAAGTTACAATATTTACATTGAGCTTGTAGCTTGTTATGTGTACATGAAACATGTAGTGTTTAGTTATGATTACATAAGTATAAAGCAAAAAAACGTTATCTCCTAATTGCGTCTTACAAAAAGGATATTTTTTCCATTTAGAAAGAAAAAAGCTTCATGCAATTATAGATTTTTGTAAAGAATATTAAAAGTCATGATAGCAGATCTTGAATATGCTACAAGTATATCCACATACAACATACATATACAACCAAGTGCCAGTTGAAGAACTGTGCAGCAACAGGGTGTAGGTGCAATACGACTTAAATTTTATAAGGTGTCCAGGGAACGCAATGGACATTATGTTGTCCAAATTTTTCCGTAAAATCTAATGTTAATCTATGTAAGTAATATATTTATTTTTTCTTTTTGAATTTGCAAAAAAGCATTAGATAATTGTAATGGAAATCGTTTAATTTCACAATATTTCGATGATCTAGTATAGTTTCCGTACGTGTATGCAACGGCCCCTCCCAGAACGCTTGTCGTTATCAGCTACTTACCTAAATACTTGTAGCTGTCGTTCTTATCTGATAATTATCATTGTTCGACTCTTTTTGTTATATTGTTGTTAAGTGAAAAAAATTTGTCATAAAAAATGTCAAAACAATTATATCATCTTTCTATTAGATATAGATAGATAGTCCGTTGGTAATTAATTAAATGTTTTTTCTTTTTTTTTTTTTTTTCCTTTTATTTTTTACTAATTTTTTTTGTAAAATTTTATTGGGTCGTTTAAAATTTATAATTGTGGTCATCCCTTCCTTTTAAAATGTATTATATGTATAATGTCTGTGATGATGTTCTTTTTTTCATGTAGGCAGGTATTTAATAGTACATCCTCGAATATAAAAAAAAAGAAATTTACAATTAAATATCCCTCTAGTAGAGACAATTAATTACATTTCGAGCGCAATAAATCGTACGCTTGTGCGTACTGTCGGTCAGTTAGAATGTTGTGGATACAGGCAGTGCGCATATGTTTCGCTGACAATGAACACCATCAACAAGTAGCGGCAAACACGATCGTTGACCACCGAGCAACGACTGTTCCACTGAGCACTGATGACAATAGGGGTCCAGGCCGTGTTTCACTGTATACTGTGATTATGGGTTGGTACTAGTGCGCTGCGGTGAAGGTCTGGACATGCGTACGTGCTGACTAATACGGTCTCCAACCCGACACAAATTTGGTTATATGAATGTATAGCAAACCGCCCTCGCTTCGCTTCAGAAAAACTACACGTTAGACTCAGATATAGTACCTGATATGTTATAGGGCTGTGTTTTTCTCGTTCTAACAATTAGAAATTACAACATTGATTTATAACTTTTTTATTTGTGGACGGACGGCAATGAAACAAACTTTAGGTATTAAGTGATGCTTACAATACATTAGTGAAAACCAGACCGAAGCCGTTTATGAGATTAGCGCGAACAAACACACAGACAAAATTTCTATCAACTAATGTTTTCAGTTCTATTGCGTTAATAACGCCAACTAGTAATATTTTTTTTCATAATTATATCGTTCATGTACAGAAAGCGATCAGTTAGAATTTTATTATATATATATATATATATATATATATTGAATGCACTAACTTATAATAGCCTATTCACTCTCCTCTCGAAAACTCCCACATCGTAAGTAGCCGGGAAAAAAGACGTATCCTCTGTGAACAGTGAGAGAAGTACATTCTATTATTATTATTATTGGTAAATTTCACATTCTACTGTTACACACACCTTAGACAACTAGAGAATTCTAAAGTAAGGTTTCCTCGTCGCGTTTTCCTTGACGAGCAATTGCATTCAGCAGATTTTATAGTTTTATTGTCACCGGTCGCTATAAATAAAACCTGTGTAAAATAAAACCGGTTAAGTGTTCTGTGGTTCACGTGAGGTGTTCGAGTATTGAGAAGTTGTTATCATTGTATACGGAAGTGTAAAGTTGTGTCACACTGGTGACGGAGCCTGGTTTTGGGTGTTTTGAATGTGTATTTAATTTTACATTTCTGCCTTATTTCATTTGGGTTCTCTTTCAGTTTTCAAACTTTATACATAACTAGCTTTATATATTCGTTCGGGTTGAACAGTTGTACATGTATATAGCCTAAGCCCATCTAGAGTAAATTACCATTGGAACGGTAAAAGAACAACTCAAAAAGGCACCGTCGTTCCGGAGATTACTTTCAGCATGCACACTAACTCACGAAATTCACGCTCTCTTCATAATATTAGTAGAGAATTGTATAGACAGATGTGCAAAGCTAGACAATTTTTTAATTTCTAATTTTAACTTCAAAATCGAAATTCGTTTCTGTGTATAAATATATGTCGGATAAACAACTTGTATATGTAACAAATTTGAACATTTCTATCCAATTAAGAAGAAAAAGTTAAAGAAAAGTGTCCGAGTAGTGAGTCGCCCACGTAGGCACGCATGAGGGGCTTGCGCCGGCGCGGTGTACCTAACTCTGACGGGGTGACTATTGTATTTTATTGTATTTGTAAAATATGTGTCGAGTTAATTTACACGGTAATGCAGTGTAATGTAATGTTATCACACCAATGTTAACATTTCGAAACATTCACATGTAAAGTAAACGTGATTTTGTTGTAGCAACTAACGAGCGGTTGTTCTAAATGTAATTGATCAGTTTACACATGCGATAATTATAATTTAATTGCATCGAAAATATCATGCGTTAAGGCTTCGCAAATTGCAATTCGTTTTTGTAAACATAGCTAATCTCAACTCCCTCTACTTCAGTCGATTCACAATTGCGGGGAATGAGACCCTTTCATTGCATGTACAGAAGAATAATTTTCAAACAGCGCCGATTTCAGTGCATCCCATCAGCTGTTGATAGTTTATCTAACGGTATAATGTATACGTGTTAATAGTATATTTCTTACTTTAAATACAAAAATAACTATGACATAGTCATAATCTTTCGAATTTATATTTTTTTTTTTCAGAAAATTGTTTTAACTAATTTCTTACCTCAGTATCGTATCTAGCTCTACCGCCATTGCGTAGTGTAAAATAATGTATTCGTTTCTATGAGAGGTCGTTGGTGAAATTAAAAACACTTGACTGTTGTCACATATTTGCTGGTTAGTGTTAATGACTAGAGATGTTTCGCTGGTTGACATTCTGTTTGCTAATTATTCATTGATAGCAATAAACTTCGTCAGTGTCACGACTTTAGTGTTACAATTAAATAAACGACAAGAATAACAATTGACAGCAACGGCCACTGATTGAAAAAACGTCATTGAACGGTTTTTTCTTTGCCGTTTTATAATGCAGAAATATATAGCCTGCGTCCGTCCGGTGTGCCTATCATTTGAATTTACCATTCGGTGAAATTATTTATGAAATAGGTGCCGCGGTTTCGGTGACAAACTCACAAAATCACACTGTCACTAAAATGTAAAAATAGATTTACACCAGATAGAAAGCCCGCAAACGAGACAGCGGGCGTATGTCTGTTACGGAGATTTAACTGAGAAGCGGTGCAAGACATACATTACAAATGAAACATAGCGTAGAATAGATTATAATTATATTCACTAAAATATTTATTAATCATTATTTATTTGGTGTTTCTAACAGAAGATACTCATGGTTTGTCTTGTTTTGTTCCAGATAGTCTCTGCCCAGTAAATTGTAATTTAAAAGAAAAAACTTAAAGTGGCGAAGGTATTCCAGAGGACGGCCGCCTTTAAACATTACAAGAACATTAAACGTAAAAAGAGAAAGATATTTTTAAACCCTTCAAACAAGTCCGTAAGACTGTAAACTGCTTGTGATATATTTAAGTTTTAACAGTATAACAAGAATTCCAAATTCGAATACTCAGTAGCAATAATTTAACTTATAACTTATCGAAGTAGCTTAGTGATCTGGTGGACTGTTTTTCTCGTATAATCTGTGAAGAATGAGAGACAACATGAAGGCGTGCCAACACACGCTGTGTGATGACGTCGTGTACAAAGATGTCGTTGTTATCGGTGAGTACATTCACACACGCAATTGTCTGCCCTCTGGTCGTGGGTGTTTGAGATGTCTTATTCGTGTAGGTCCATGTCACCCGCGGCACAGACGACCCTGGTGCGGGGGTGTGTTTGCATGAAAGTGATATACCCAGCACGGCTAGCGGACACTATGAACCGGACCGTCCGTCCCGAGCGTCCGTCGATGTACAGGCGTACCAATTACAAGTAATTAAACGGAGCGGCTCATACCGTCCGGTCTCTGGGTGTCGGATTACGCTGCGTGTGTCAATTGCGATGTCAAGTATTTATAAATTTATGTTTTAGCTTTGTAAATATATCACTCGCGCGGTACCTGGTATTATAAACGGTAACAAAACTAGTTGTCTATTTGTCAACAGTGGGCGACTGGGCCATAACGCGTTTAGATGTAAATGAAAGTGTGTGATTTAAATATTTCGATCGTAAATGTTACAAGTAAAATGCATTAGTAAACGTAAGTAGTCAAAATTTGTTACAAAAATATTTTAACTTGAGAAGAATTATGTTAGTATTATAATTGATATTCTTTAATTATAATTTCACAACCAACAATTTATAGCTTCTTGTTAGTAACATTGTTTTTATGTTCAAAATAATTTAAGTATATTGCATATTATATACCATGGGTCGTTTCCTACAGTCATTAAATTTGACCGTATCACAATTTAAGTAAAACAATCTCCAGAAGCCTATAATGCTGTGCTGTGGCGAGTGGGCTCTGAGTCGGGGTAGGTCTTATTTCACGATTCTGATGAAGCGATTGATTCTTGGAGCTCCGTTCGGAATAAACGATTCATACATATGCACTTGATACATACCCTATGTCCAGCCATAATAATGTATCTTATAAATGATAAAAAAAAATTCAAATACGTGCCGTAGTTCCGAGGATTACTTTCCGCATACACACGTACTCACAAGTTTCGCACTCTCCTTATAATACTTGACTATACATAGATTTGACTCGAGGACGTCGGTGGCCGGGTGGCCAATCGAGCACGACATGAACAGTCCAAAGTGCACGTCGCACGCCGAACGATGTGAGATCGTGCACGATTTATACTTGCAGTCCAGTGGTCCACGACAACATTAGGACAGGGCGTGGCGGACGGTAATCCGATAACAGTAGCGGCAACGGTAGTGAGGTAGTGATAGCCGCACGCGTGCGACTTGATCAGTCGGTCGGCACACTTGCTACGAGTGTGGTGGACGTCACAGTCCAGTGGTCTAGGTCGTATAGCTGCCAACGACTAGTTGAATACGGTGTATGGTTTTTGTTTTACATCGGAAGTAAGTTAACAATCGACAACCATCTCACCAGGTATTGAACGCACCAACTTATTAAAGCCTGCCTATTCAGTCTCGTTTTGAAGACTGCCGTTTCATAAGTAGCCGGGCACACGACGGTGGCACCAGTGTTGTTGACGGATGTATTGAAACTTGAATTTAATCTTTAAATTTAATAATGATAACAAAGAAAATGTATATTTATGACTGATGTTAATGATATTGTAATTTAATTAGTTTTGATTTAGTAATTCAAATACAAATTAGCTTATTATTTAAAACAATTATCGATATTATTATGAATTACACAGTTTGACATGAAGTTAAATATTATGTTAAAAATTATTATAATGCAACAACGTTATCTACAATTTATGAATGCCCACTACATTTCATTGTGGACAAATACAACGGCTCCCACTGAAACGTCGTTTGCTCCCATAGCTGAGGTGACATGAGGCTCGTGACACGGAAATAGCAATAGTAAACATAACACTGAAGACCGTTCAGGGAGCTGTGCCTGATGTGCAATGATGTTCCACCTCCTCCAGCATCGTGAGACCATGATCACTGTGAAGAGGTTAAAATAATCAATGAGTCTGTGCCCAGGCGGGCGGTCATGTGGAATTTTCATTTCTCTTGTCTTTTCTTTTATTCGATCACGGTTCTTCTTTCTGATCCGATCATTGGATAAAATTTTACATTTGCCAGGAATAGAAATTAAAGGAAATTCCAGAATACATTCCTGAAGAACACGTGGGGTTTTTTCGTAGAAGAAACTAAAAATCCATTATCTGCTCGTATATGACCAAAAAGACGCGGAGGAAGTGTTATTGGGTAGGTCACGCATAAGCTCTCGAAACAAGGTCGAGTGTGTTTTGAGTAACATTTTATGTTCTGCGTTTGAATCAGAATTTTATAAATTTAACATGTGTGGCCTTGAACTTCCAAGGTGTACGGTGTGTTCAAGTTGTTTATACAGATTATGCTTATAAAGGTGGTGGACTCGATTGTAATTCAGTGAAACCATTTAATCTTTCATTGTTATACAGCCTTGGCCAAAAGTATTAGGCACCCTACAACTTGCTGCATATTTCGGGTATAAAAAAAATAAAACTAG
>DWPT01003615.1:0-14200 GCA_018251895.1 Agathymus mariae mariae | reverse complement strand
ATAACCATACATGAAAAAAACAGAGATAAATATTCAATAAACAAGGAGTCTAAAAAAAAAAAATTGGAACATCAAATAAATAATAATACAATATGCTCAGATGCAGAAATAAAATCAGTCACAGTAAAATATGCAATAGGAAAATGGAAAGCTAAACCCCTACACGGACAGTTTTATAGATCAGTAATAGATAAAGAAAACATAGACCCTGAATACTCATTTAGATGGTTTACAAAGCAAGCAATATCTCCCGAGTTACAAGCATCTGTATTCTCGTTACAAGATCAAGCCATTATCACGGCAAGGCATTAAGGATGAGACTGCGCAACATATTGTTGCGGGTTGCAAGAAACTTGCCGGAACTTACGAGTACTACACCACGAGACACAACAGCGTAGTATATGTGTATTAGACTCTCCTCAAAAAACATAATATGGATACAACTTGCTTATGGTGGAAAGAAGAGCTCACTCAAACACGAATTACAGAAAATGAACCGGCAAAGGTAATGTGGGAAATGCCCGTTCAGACAGATGTCATAGTTACGCACAATAGACCGGATATAATTTACATAAATGAAACGAACAATAAAACATATTTAATAGATATAACGATACCATCCGATTATAACTTAGGAGCCAAAAAAATAGAACAATTAAGTAAATATCATCTGCTACAGAAAGAAGTAACCGGATTGTGGAAAACTCAGAGGAAGTCATTTCTTGTATTCTACGGAAATAATGTTTTTACAACATCCCCCTTACACCGCGGGACATTAGAGATATTGTTCTGAGAAATATCTATATCATTACAACCCATGCATTAAACGAATGTGCGCGTATCACTCGAATGTATAATTACATCCTTTTCCATAATTTGTACTTACAAATGTTTTGTTGTCAGATATAATTAATGATAAATTAAAGCTATTAAATATGAATAAAATGAGTTTATTGAATAAGCAGTTGGCTAGTTATACTTGATTATTTTAACGTTGTTATTTTCATTGTATATTACATATTAGTTTCTACGTTTCAGGTCATACCCATAGTTATAGGAGCGTCCAAAATAGTCGCTAAAAGCACACAGTTAGACTTTTAAATTAACATCCATATAATGCATAAACAGGCAGCTATCCATACATCAACAATTTTAAGCAATGTTTTGGGGAACACAATTTATGCGATTGTCTTATTCCTTGACACCCTGTCAAGGCGGAGATGTAAAAAAACCGACTCTTAGAGTCGAGGTGTAGGAAAATACAAAATATATTATATATTCACGTAATATTTACGAAATTAATTGTGTGTGTTATATTGTGTTTATTATTAATAATATTTATATGTGTTTTATTAATGTTATTAATTACTTGTAAGCTGCTCTCGCTTCACTTCTAAAAAACTTCGAGTTACGCTAAGAAATAGTACAAAAAACAAGGCAAAAACAAAACTGTCGACGACCCTGTAGCCTAGTAGGTAGTGACTCTGCCTACAGAGCGAGAGGTCCCGAGATCGATTCCCGGCTGGGGCAGTCATTTAATAATAACGATAGTGTTTATTTTAGACTACTTAAACTACGTTTATGTGAAGGAAAAATGTTTGTCTTTGGGTCGTGGATATTTGTAATGTCATATTCATGTACCTCAATAACACGTATGTATAATACAAGGAGTGCTGGTGGAGTGCCGTGAGCGTGTGAAAGTTTAAGTTCAGTACCGTTTTTTTCCCCTCTGTTTTTCAATCGATTTTTTTTACTTTCTTTTTCGACCAATAACACGAGTACTTTTAATTTAGTAATTAAACACTACGCAGTTTTTAGTGCAATGGACGACATAACTCCCAAATCCGTAACCACGTAGAAAGGGACTCAGGTTCAATATAAAAGTATAAAATGTGTTGATTGGTTTCCAATCCAAAGGTACATTTCTTGAACGTTCTTACCTGTGATAATCGAATTCCAGATACGAGATCATATAACTCTTTGAGATCCTGAGGGTTTTTCTTTGAACCAATTCGGAAATTGGGAAAAAAGATATAGACATTAAACATTATTATTTATAAATAAAGATTGTAACACATTAATATACATATATACACTTAATTAAACAGTGCTTTATTGACTTATGTCACTTGTGTTGTGTCTCACGTTGAACTAGTTATTTCCAATTCCTCCGAGTAATACCCAACTCGAAACTATTATTATTTGGTTTCATAGCAATTTACTGTTCAGATCACCAGTTCTCTCATCATGATCGTAGCATATCTGAGAGAGTGCCAAGTCTTTTTTATTAATTTAATGTAAGACTCATAATAAAAAACTATAACAAAAGAAAACAAAAAATAATAAACGCTGCTTAAAACCGGTATTTAGTAATACCGGTAATATACTATCAAGATAGTGACTCGGCAACAAACTACTTTTAACGTTTTTATTAATAACATAATACGGCTTTCAAATTATTTGATAAAATCTTACACGCATTAATTAAATTACTTAGCAATTTTCGTGTCTGTTAATACACAAAATTGGGTTATAAAGCCAACCTCTGACTTGGTAAATGGATTTTGTGACATTCACTCAATCACTTTATGATATGACGTATTCAGAGTTTTATTAATGGTAGCCTTCATATATTTCCAGCCCGTCACACGTGACGAGTTTCCTTGTAATTTAGATGCAATAGGGAATATTTAACGATGCTTTTACAGTAGGGAGTGATGGAAGGGGTAGTAACGTGTGACAAAGGCTTTTACGTCGTCGAAAGAACTCCGTCATGACCTAGCGACCGCTATTTAACGACAACAAACGAGACCGGTGGCTTGGTCAGTCGGAAAGTACGGTTACCTTCGGAAAGTCACCCATCTAACTATCGACCGCGTCCGACTTAATTCTGCTTATGGATACATGAAATATGTTCTTTACATTTTATCAATACATTAACATAAATGAAAAATTAATGTCTGAAGTCATTTTAATGTAACCGAATTTTGTCGTTGCTAAATATATACTTGTTTAGGCCTTTACATTTAACACTGATTTGGCTTCAATACTATGGCTATTGAAAACAACAAAGAGCAACAAGGAAAAGAAACGATGATTGATTTCATAATGGCCGTTGGGAATATAACTCCCATCTATTTAATAAATGAGATAATCCATTAGATCCAAATATTGGCAACCGAGAAAAAACAATATTTTACTCAACCAAAACATGTAAAAAACATTTGACACTTAATTTTAGAATAAGAACGGTAACTTAATTGACACGTAAAGAACTTAATTATAATGATTTCAAATTACGAGTTTGAGCCTCAAAATTTTAGCCTAGTCAGTATCTACACTAACTTCGATACTCCATCACCCATCACGGCAGTGTACCGTGAAATATCATGTATTTCCGAAAATGATCGCGTGCCGCCACACTAAATGAATAACACACGGCCATAGAACTGTTGATATTATACTAGCTATTGTGTTGTTTAGCATTGATAGAAACTGATGCCCACGTATGCTGAGGGTACGATTTGACCCATTGCCATTGCATTGCCATTAGTGGCCCATTGCCATTGCATGCTCATGAGTAAAAAGACAAGGGGGCCTATTCTTACACCAACCAATATTAGAGCAAAAACATTAAAACAAATATAATAATTAGGAGAATTACTACCGTTTACGTAAACGTAAATCTTTGATTCGAATGAATCATATGTGTAGAAAATATTTTACACAGTCAAAAAAATAAGAATCGCATGTCACAGAGCCGTTCCTCATTAATATTCTGTTTCGGTTTTCTCTAATTTTATTTGTGTCGTTCCGTGATGTAATGTTTCGAATTATAATAAGAACTGTAGTTACAGCACAAAGTATTCAACGTGGCTTAAAGCAATTTCACGAGAGGATTAATAGTCATAAGTTACCCAAAGTTAACCATGCATAGTAATAAGGCGGTTTTACGTACCCGGGTAGGATCTTGTCCTCCTAAATATCGACCGTAAAACGGTTTATTGAGAGTAGAGCTGATGACACGCGGGTTACTGGTTTCTTTTGGTCTGCAGTGGGGCAGTTGTGATATCTTATCGTCACATAACTGCAGTCAAAGCTGCTACGGTCAACCCGCAACAGCATGGAAACCAACACCTTTCTAACTTATATATTTACCTTTACTTACGATTTTTACAGATAAAATTGTATTTTTGACTTTATTGTATTTGATTTTATGGTTTTGTAAACATAATTATATATAGTCCAAGTGAACACTGAATTACTTAAATGAATAATTGAATGTAATAATATTTATTCAAAATTGGTTTTACCTAACACTTTTAGAACTACAAACTGTGCCATACTCTATTAAGGTATTTTTTTACATGAAATAAGTTATTGCCTGATAAAAATCCCGCTTAATGGTAAGTGGTAATGAAGTCTAAGTAGTTGAACCCACCAATGCCTTACCAATCCTTTGCAATGCGCATAACATATGAAGACGCAAACCGCGTCGTCCGAGCAGGTGGTACGTTCATTACGTAAAGTTGGAAACTTGCCGTACGTCGAGTAGTCCGTTGGAGGAACGGCCATGGGGGATTTAACTAGAATAATTCCTGTGCACACTCTCCAAAATGTACCCTATAGAAGACCGAGAGGCTGGCAACCCTGCGCCTGTGCTCAAGGTTTTGCAGATTGGATTCAACCAGATTTGGATCACCAATGAGCCTCGTTGCACGCCTCTCCCTCGAATACAACGGAGATAGATGAATTTGGCAGCACCAGCTCAAATGTGACAACAGTACTTCAAGCATGGTCGAACCTGAGCTTTATACAGGGTTAAAAGCTGATTCAGTAAGAAGTACTACCTCACCTTCACAGAGACCTCCAGTTTCCTTGCAGCCGCTTTAGCCTTAGATTCGATGAACCAACCAAAGTTGAGGTTCCACAAAACTTCAACTCATAACAATTGGAGATGGTTGGTGCATTCCAAGGACACATTCTGAAAAGTAGGGGCAGATGAACAGGCTCCTCTTAGCGTTGAATAGACGCCTTTGTTTTTTTGGCCCTATTTGGATACTACCCGAAGTGGAATTTAGTGAGACGATATTTCGTGAATACGATGGGAACGCTTAACTTGACTGACATTACCTCAATAATTTAGATGTAACAAATCATAAATGATTACTGTTATTGTTGTTTGGAAGCATTATGCCTTTTTTCTACGAATGTATGTTGTACTCTTGTTTTTATACGGAATATTTTCGATTATTTTCATTTCACCGTTGGGTCGTACGACTCCGGCCGGAACTATTGGACCAACGGTTCAGGGCACTCTAAGCCAATCGAATTCATTAGTTAATTAGACGAAAAGCTTTCTCATTAGTTCTTACTCCAGTTTATTTTAGCTGGCTATTCGACATCTATTTATATCACAAATTTGAAGACTGTTGCTAAATATTTTATCTTCGTTCCTTTTTTTTTTCTTCTTCTCAATAATATTACGAGTAACATCTAATGTTAGTGTTGCAAAAGAACTTTTTTAACGATAGAAATCAATAATTTTGTATGTACCTACCTGATTCAGACAACAGCATTTTGCCCATGCAATAGTTTTACGGTATTATCTGTACTAACCATAAAAAGGCCGAATCTAATGAACAATTTCAAGTTGAATATCTCAACGGCTAGGTTTTTTAACCCAGATTAAATGGACATCTACCAGCGGCGTAGAAAAAAAGTGAGTTAAAGTAAAGTACACAGACAGACAGATAGACAGACTAGATAAAAATTATTAAGTCAATGTAAAGATTATTCTTAAATCACGTTTTGTAAACATTAATGAGTGTTATATATCCCAAAACCATCTTGTGTACGAGTAATCCCAAAGATTACGTTTCCGGAAACGAAGCGAGCACAAATCGTAATAATTAATATAAACTAAATTTAAGGTTCATTCCAGTGTTTGTCACAAAGGCATCAAATCTAGCAATTCAGCTAATATGATTTCATACAACAATGACGATACTATATTCTATATCTCTTATGAAATATGTCTCAGTCTGAGGAAATTCGATAGAGCGAGATAACTCTTATAGTGCTTCCGGACCCCAACCATTGAAACATTATCACGCGAGGAAATTTGGTTATCCATGAATGTAGGTAAAATAGAGTTTTTCAAGGGAAAGTCAAACAAGTACTTGCTGAGCCCACGACCACTAAAAAATCAAACTTCGAAAAAATTGTTACTCGTTTTACCATGCGTTTTAATTTTTTTTTTCTTTCAGCCCCCTTTGGAAATCTTAGAAACGAATCATTCTATATATATGTAAGACTTATATGAAAACCGAGCATTAACTTGCAGCATTCCAAATTATGAAATTGCAAATCCCAATTTACTGTCATGTTACACGTCAATTCATTTCTCGGCTGAAGTCATAAAATTAACAAGACAGTTATTTATTCAACATTTTTTTTCATATAGTTTTCTTAAAATCATGACAATGATATTCAATGAATCAAGTTTATATTTTAAATAGGTTTAGCTCATGCAAAATGTTCAAACGCACCTTGGATCCGGTAACGAGTGCACGCTGGGCGCAGTGTCAATCTGTTCGTTTATAATATATTTCCGACCCACGAGGAGCTCTCGCATGTGCCGCACTATTGTAAAATAATAATACATTGCGCTTTTTTTGCAATACACTCGCTGGTTGTTCTGGCGCGAATATGCAATGCAGATTTTATATTAATTCTCACTTAATATTCCACACATATGGGTTAATTTGAAATATCGTGTGAGTGACATTGCACATATTGCAGTTTGCAAATGTATACTAGCACCTACACAAAGATCTAGCTAATATAAATCGAATAACATTGCCACAATTAACTACTTTTTATAAGTCCTGTTCATGTCACAGATCTAACGTGTCTGATGAATTTCAAAATCAATGCACTAAGTATAATATGTGATATCTACTATTAAAAAATACATATCAATTAGAAAATAACATGATTGTATCATGTACATAAATGTTACTTATTTGGTATTGCATGGAAGCGCTCATAGCCCGACAGCTTGTGTACATCTTACGTGATCTACTACTGAGTTAGGAAATTGCGGTCGATAGTGAGGTAATACTGAGATGGATAACAGCTAGTACTATGATGTTCTGAATGTTTCCAGTCTTCAAATGCGGATATTACCCCTCAGTACTACAATATTTAACTAATAATGACTATAAAAATGTGTACTAATATGTATCGAAAAGTCGCGTCTGAAGCCTTCGAGAGTATAAAAAATTCCGACCCGTGGATTGGGACCTCCATTAATAAGGTACCAATTTACACTGAAGCAAGATGGTGGAGTACATACTCTTGGCCTACTACATTACCAGGACAGACCCATGTCTTGCAGTGGGCCGTCAATGTATTATAGGCATTTTGAAATGATTAAGTGCCGCTTCCTGGACCAAAGCTAAACTCCATAATTAACTTATTGTACACACATTGTACAATTATTATATTAAACAATATTTTAATAAACACACTAAATATTCTGTCAATAATCTGTCAAAAATACACAAATCTTCTATCAGGCTATAAAAGGTTGTGACTAATTTCGTTAGATATGTGGTTATTATTATTATTATATTATTAACCTTATAATAATGTTTTTATTTATTAATATAAAATAAGTTAATGCTTGATAACAATCCCACTTGACAGTAAGTGGTGATGAAGTCTAAGATGTTGAACGCCTTAACTTATTAAAGGTTATTCACTCTCCTCTTGAAAATCATAGTTTTATATCAAAGTTTTGCGGGAACATCGACGCGGGAAAGGTATTCCAGTTCTTTGCAGTGAACACAACGAATGATGACAATTCCCGCACGCACTCCTCAAACGCAACCTATAAGCTGACCAATAAGATGGCAACACTTCGCCTTGCTTGAATTTTTGCTTTTGCAAATTGCTTTGCAGATTGGTTTGGACCAGATCTAAATAAACAATGATGCTCTTTGAACGCCTTTTTTATATTAGACAGGTTCGTCTGTCCGTCTGCACAGGTATCCATTTATTCGTATGTCCGTATGTCGCAACCGTTTTATTCGGAGACTACATATATGCAGATTTGTAGACGTAATTTTAAACTGTATCCCAGCTATTAGTTATCCTTTTAACGTAATTTTTGCACCCCAAAATTAATTCCCAACATTAAAATTCCTTTATTTAAGGTTACGTTTGTGGAAATAGCTACCTGATGGGTACATGAAGCTTAAAGATGTGTTTGTGCTTGGATCAAGTTCGACTGATAAATTAAATGTGTAATAGAGTAAGCGAGGCAGCCATTCACGCTAAGGCAAGTGGATACCTAATTGCACGGCGCGACGTATGCGGTCTCGACGCTGACGTTACATTACTCTTGTCACGTCAGCGTCCTGTCACTTGTTGTGTGTCACAGTTGTCAAGAACTATTTAGAATAATTGAAATAGGGTTCAGCAACAAACTTTTATAAGTCGACAATTTTGGACCTAACTTCGCTGGCGTCTGAATGTTTGGGACTCGGAAAAATATTTGTCTTTAGATTCGTTAACACAAGTGTCACCCAGTATCATGTTTTGGATGTAACGTATAATTTGTGTATTATATATTATGTACTAAGTAACTCAAATTGATTTCGTTTCAAGTTACTTTATACAAGTACCTTTACACGTAGAATCCGCACCTGACACAGTTGCTACTCATTTTTATCAGACGATTTTAATGGTAACCGAAAGTATTTGAACCTCAATGTAAGCCACTCCGGCTAATGGTGAGAATCGCATGAAAATTTGTGCAGTGGTTTTTTAAATTTTCTTGTTCGGACAGATGAAGACTTTTTTCTACGTAGTGATACGTTATCCTGTAAGGGGCTATCAAAAACAAATATTATAGGAAATGTTTTTAAATACTGCAATTTATATAATTACAAACAGAATATACTTTTTGATACTAGGTATTTACGACGCGAGCGTAACACGAATCAGCTCTACGTTATTGTCTCCCACTCGAACACAAACCAGCCGACTATCTGTATACTTAAACGGTTACACTTATGATTACTACTCCGAGGAAATAAATTCATATAAGATATTTATTAATGGACAGAACAAATTTGCGGTTTTGTTTTGCTAGACGATGGCAAAACGAAGACTAGAATTAACGTCACGTTGAGATCTGGGCGAGGACCTGAGTATATTGCCTAGATATATGTAACCTAATATATTACTAAGTATCAAATAGTAATATTTGGTTGGTTGACATTGAACTCTTTAAATTATAATGCCTTAAGTAAAGTTCATGAATAATTTTTGAAGCAGTTAAGTTGTGATTACAAAGAGTTTCATGCTAACCAAAATACGGATAGAGTTACATAATTATACATATTATATAGAGTTATATAATTACACTCCCACCGAAGACCTTACGTGCGACACACCTTAGCACCTGTTTAGTGATGAAACTATAAGAACAGCGCGTCTTAACCGACTTCAAATATTATCGTTTTAAAGTTGTAGTTCTTGTTTCAAGCTAGAGGATTTAAACTGGGTAAGGATAAACAAAGATAAGTATAGTTTATTTCCCAAGATGTGGTTAACATCAATAATATTATCATTAGTTACATGTTATATCGCTCACATTTGTCAAAGAGGCATGCACTTTCTTTTAACTAAACGTAAAATATATTCAACCATTGATTTGTAGCAGCTTGCAATTATACAATGAAATGGATTTCCCCTTTGTTCTCGGAAACGCCAGTGGTATCGCAGATGGACATGGGCGGCGGTGACTGTCACATCAAGCGGCTTGACTGCTCTTTTGACACCAATTAACACCAAAAACGTATTGATAAGTTGCATGGGTGTCAAGAGGTCAATTCCGTCCTTGAATACCTGCAACACCGAGAGAGTTATCGACGTGATGCCGCCAAAGAAGGAAGCAACAAACAACCTACTCATCACACCTCGGGTTACAACTGAATCAGAAAATGCAAACCATGTGTTTTTGTCTTTTAGTAAATTGATTGATGTCGATGGTCGATTGATAAAAAACATAAACTTTTATACACTCACACCCCTGCACTAGGATTTCCCTGTGTTGTGAGTGGCATGAACATACACACATATGACATTACAAACACCCATGACCCGAGAACAAATGTCTTTATCTGTCATAAATGTCTGCCCCGGCCGCGAATCGAACACTGGACCCCCTCGCTCGGCAGGCAGGTTCACTAGCAATGGGCTACGTATTGATGAATAGGGCATGTAATAAAATAACTTGAATGACGGTAATGTTTAAAAGGAAGAATGACTGATAAAATATCAATTGGCCAGTGTTAGGAGTATTATCTACTTACCATATAAGCATGGCTATACATAGATTTATATAACACGGTGCGCATATCTAAACCTTTTCAGTTACTACAAGCTAAGTTGTAAATGCACAAATGCCGAAACAAACATACAGAAATAGCGTCTTTATAAATTATTTGTGGATATAAACGAATATGACTATTAGTTAATTTATTTTCATGTTGTACTTTGGTTGTTATTATTGTATTTGTGGCCGTGAATTCTGCTATTTTTCAGCGTAATGTCATTCCAACACGAATCAATGAAAACCCTATTGCCTCCGCGTCGAAAATTGGTAAAATAATTGTTTCTTAATTATATTTATGTGGCGTCGTAATGTTATGGTATTAACAGCAATGGAAAATAATTACATTTTTTATTAACAAACGTATTGACAGGCCTTGTTTCATCGAGGGGAACATTCAAAAGATATTTCTTCGGGGGAAAACTCCCAGCTTATAAAAAAAGGTTTATGTAAATACCCGATGAACAATAGACGAGAAAACTAATGATTAGTAGTGACCTGCGCACCATTGATGCATTTAAGGAATCCCCACGTTGGCTTACTACTGACTCACCGACTGTAATCAAAAACCGTGAAAACGTATCAGGATTATTACACGTTAAAATCACTTGTGTTAACTTTGGGCATGTGACGAGAATGGATGAAGACCATGTGACCATGTGAGAGGAAGATGTTGAAAATCCCCTGCGTACATACTGATTATAGGAACATTCCAATATCACACAAGAATGAACCAGTGCTACTCGACAACTTGTGCCACATCCACTAGTCATAGTTTAAATTGCTACATACATCCTTGAGTTCAGTTCAACCATTTGTGCATGAACCCTCTGACTGACGTATCATGGAATAGCGCGCGGTCTCTTCGGTAAGTCATAAGAACATCAGTGTGCAGTTCAATACCGACGTTACTGACACATGCCAACTGCATTGTAAAAGAACCACTTAACTAGCGGTTTCATTGAGTCTATCTTGACCCCTAATACAACAGTGGTAACGATGCAGTAATGGGCGATGGAGATTACTATCAAAAAGCTGGCTATTAACATAAAATTGTATCATTAAAATCAATATGTCATACATATATCCACAAACATAGACACGTCCTTAGCAGATTCCACTGAAGGTCATTATTATGTGGAAGATAGTTCATAACAACTATACCGTAAACCCCTAAATTTGTAACCTACCCACAATTTCAAAGTTATTCTCATTCTACTTAGTTGCTTCTCTGTATAACGAGAGTTTCATCGCCGGTTATGCAAATGAAGAAGTGCCGCGAAGTAATTTGTGAAGTAGCGTTATTTGCAATATTACCAACCCTTCGAAAACTTTGGCCGAGTTCATGATTCTAATGCTGGGCTTTTGAAACCGAGCTTTGACTATGATTATCATAAACCTAGCTTATGTTTTGTAGGTACAAACTAAAACATCTTTTTAAGTAAATAATGACTGGCTGGTATAACATTACTTTATTGACAGCAACGTATCGTCCACATCATAGGAAAACGGATGCATGTGTCGATGGTAGTGACCATTTACGATCAGGTTGCTAGTTGACTTTGTATTCGTAGCTCGTTAACATATAAAATCCCTTATTCTCAGATAATAAAAACTACGCTGACTTGTGTTATTTTAATAATAATGTTCTTGTTATTTTTCCATTAATTTTTGACTTTCCTATTAATGAAAACCTGTTTTCGCAGCTGTCCTTCCGTCACACTCAATTTTTTCATAATCCAAAAACGGAAAATATCGTAATAACGGAAATTGTAATTAAGGAGTAATTAGGGATGCGGCGACGGGTACAATTAAACAAAATGACAACTACATTATTTGACGCAACGTGCGAAAGATTTTGTAATAAAGGATAAAATAACATAAATCACCATCTTATAAACATGGAACGGGTCATCTCAAGATGGACGTAACTACCTAAGAAAATGATTAAATCAAATTTTTCAATTGAAACATAAATTGCACTTAACATTTTTAGGAATTACAAATATATAGTCAATCCCGTCTTCCTCGTAAAAAACATGTAACTTATTTATATTATCTAATTGCAAATCAAATCTCAGTCAGCATTCTTTTTTGCCGTTTTGCAAGGATCATGACATCATTTCAAAATCCAGTGATTTAGATATAATCGATCCTTCTGCTAAAGTAAAAAACGATGTAGGTAATTACTTTAATTGACAAAGAGCAGTCCAGACTGATTTCGTTCAGGTTAAAAAAAATATTACATTTACATGATATATAACCTATATCCATCTATAATAATGTACCATTCAAATGGTGAAAGAATTTTTCACATAGGTGCAGTGGTTCCGAATATTACCTTACGCATATACACAAAATCTTCGCATTGGAAAAACTACCATAAGCAACTGCATTTTTCTTGTTCGGTGAATTAGAAATACATATATTTATTCATGGCTTTTTAGTTATGGACGGATTGCAATGATACAAACTTTAAGTATTAAGTGACGCTTACTGCAATACATTAATGAAAACCAGAACAAAATCGGTTAAGCCGTTTCTGAGATTAGCGGGAACAAACGCACAGACAAACACAAAAATTCTAACAATAATTTATTTTATGTTCTATTGCTTTATTAAGGTGCCTAATAATAGTATTAACACATATCCTTCGTGTACAGAAAGCGATCAGGTAGAATTTTATTATATGTATATATTTATTTGTTGCGTAGCGTATTGTTGCGTGCAGACATTCAAAGCTCACCAGGAATAATACTCACAGCTTTGTGTCAATGTTATCTGTGTTGGACCTCCTATCGATAAACAAATACTCTATATATACAGCGGTCAGGATGCACATACCGTACAACCCAAACGGACAAACCTTATAAAGTAAGATTTGAATTTAAATTATTAAAAAGCTTAGATCATTAAATGCTTTCTCATTTTTTTTTTTGTCTAATAAACTCTTATTTACTCGACTAATATTACTACTCAAAATATACATAGATTAATTAATAAATAATATAATTTTGACGTGTAAATAAAAATTGAATATATTCGAGGAAGACATAGAAATCTTCATATTAATTTATTTTAAAATGTTATTTACAGAGTCTTATCAACATTCAGACTAGTAATAAATAGACCTGCCCTGCTTTTATTGGATAAAATTTATGTATTGATACGTTTGATAAATTTTACAACTGAAATCCACTCTCTGTAAGTAACCGCCGATTTTCTCATAAATAAAATGTAACTAACAATAAGACATCTTCACGAGAGTATATATTCATTGTTAGTACAAATATCAAATATCTGTAAGGAATAAAGGAAAAATGTAATTCAATAACCAAAAACGATTCGTCGACCGATTGCCGCGGGCTACGCGAATAATTCGTGACAGAAAGAGCGGAATAAGCGCCTTATTTTAAAAGATTTTATACTTATGAATAATCCAAGATAGAAATAAAGTAAATAGATAGAATTGGTTGGATTTATCGAGTCGTGGAGGGCTTTGTTTTCGTACAGATTGATTTTAAGTTATACACAGTACTTTGCCATTGCTTCACACACGAATAAATACATTATTTTAAAAATAGCGATGTTATAAAGATTGTAAGGAAAAATTCAAGATGTATGCAAGCATGGGTTTTGAAGTTATAACATGAAAGAAAACGGAACAAAGGGGTAAGGTATTTTGACCAACTGGCTAGTGTTAGAGCACGTATAATAAATACACCACTGACCAATACTACACTCTTATTGTATCTATAACAATTATCGGACAGCAATGATGCCCGCCCTTCC
>DWPT01003614.1:0-14202 GCA_018251895.1 Agathymus mariae mariae | reverse complement strand
GTTGTCATTTTAAATTTAAGATTTTTGATAAAAGTAATTCTTGAAACACAAGGTTCAATATAAGAATGGAAACACCATTATCTGCTTTTGCTGTTTATAAAAATAATATGCAAATAAAGAAAAAACAAAAGAAAAAACTAAAAAGCCCAGTCTCTCCGAAATCTTTGGCAAAAAATCTTAAGGAAGACTTAGTCAAGAAGCTTGCCAAGAAAGTGAAACAGAAACAGAAAAAGTTAAAAGAACCGAAGACTATCGGTAAAAAGAAAACCCACAAGAAAAAAAAGAAATCTAAGCAAACCCCAAAGAATATGATTGTAAGTGATAAATTAGAAGCGTCTGCAACTTCAGAGGCGGATGACATCCCACAACTTGTATCAGTTCCGATAAATAGTACAATTGCTCGTAACTCTGATGCCGACGATACATTTTCTAACTCCAGTAGTGGGAATGAATTTACGCCAGTAAATACCGATAGCGCAGAAGAGGGTTTAAAAGTCTTTAAATGGATGATAGCACCATACAATCCAACAGAATTCCTAAATAATGTTTGGGAAAAGAAACCATTACACATTTCAAGAAAAAATCCTGCATACTATAATGATATTATTTCAACACCCATCATAGACAGCATGTTACGCACTGAGAATATTCAGTTCACCAAAAACATTGATGTAACATCTTATGTAGATGGGAAGCGAGAAACCCACAATCCAGAGGGTAGAGCTCTTCCTCACATTGTTTGGGACTCTTACTTGAATGGGTGCAGCATAAGGCTACTGAACCCACAAACATATATTGCAAAATTACATCTTCTAAATGCTACTTTACAAGAGTTTTTCAACTCATTTGTTGGTGCTAATGCGTACTTGACACCTCCGGACAGCCAAGGATTTGCACCCCATTATGATGATATTGAAGCCTTTATCTTACAGGCTGAAGGCAAGAAACATTGGAGAATATACAAACCTAGAGACGATCATGAAATATTACCCAGAACATCATCAAATAATTTCACAGATGATGAAATAGGGGAGCCAATATTAGAAGTGACATTAGAAGCTGGAGATATGCTTTACTTTCCAAGAGGTTATATACATCAAGGAGTTACTATTGATGGAGAACATTCATTACATGTCACTGTCAGCATGTATCAAAAACATTCATGGGCTGATCTTTTCGAAAAACTAATCCCTGCGGCTCTTCAAATTGCCATAAACGAACATGTTGAATTTAGAAGAGGTTTGCCATTTGACATTTACCACATTTTTGGTTTGGTTAATTCTGATATTACTAGCCCACGTAAAACTGAGATAGAAGAGATAATCAAGACACTATTCTATAAAATTAAAGATTATCTACCTATTGATGATGCAGTTGATCAAATGGCTAAGAATTATCAACATGATGTTTTACCTCCTGTCCTCAGTGATTTAGAAAAAGCAGTCACGGTTTATGGTGACTCTGACTTAATGATTGAAGGTGGAAAGGTAGTGAATAGGGTGGAGATTGGTCTTGACACTAGAATCAGACTTTTACGCAAGAACATCTTTAGGATGGTAGCTGAACAGAGTATCAGATTATATTATTATGCTGAAAACTCACTTGAATATCATGGAAATGAGTTATCTTTCCTTGAAATAGATGAAGATATGGCACCAGCAATAGAAACACTGTTAAGATCATATCCCAATTATGTGAGTGTGGAAGAATTAGATATTCCTAATGAAACAGACAAATTGCAATTAGCTGACGCTCTTTGGGGAAGGGGTCTGATCATGACAGAATATCCACTCGAAAACATTGAAGATGACTAAAGTTTTTTTTATGTGTAAGGTAATACTAAAATTGTAAAATTAATATAGAATATACTAAAATAGGTTGTTATAAATTAATAAACATTTCAGTAAAAAATGTTTATTGTCAAAAAATGTATGAGCATATTGAGCACCTCATTCATTTTTTAAAAATATTACCCTTTATTTAATTTTCAGTTACATACATAATGTTGAGATTGTCTGATAACTTTTTTACATAATAGCAGGTACAGTAATTTTAACTGTTTCATAAAATACTTATAATTGTTTTCTAAATAGTTCTACATACTAAATGGACTTGTATGCAATGTACTAATTAATTATGCAACAATACCAGCGCAGTAAAGGTAGAAACAATTTCTGAATAAGTTAATACTTCACATTATTAGCTAATAAAATGAAAACACACCTGCTTCTAGGTTTTATATAACTGAGCTTAAATCAATTTAATATTATATTAAGTAAGCAAAAGTGTTAAAATTAAGTTATAAATGTGTATGCCGATGGTTACTGTGTTTTTTTTTTACTCAAATGTATTACTACAATTTGTTTTTTGCTAAGGTATATCTTCTCATTTCCCACAACTATCCCTCTGATAAAACAAGAGTATGGTAGGGAGTATCTCTGGGGATCAAACATTTTATTATATTGGCCATAATAAACTGCAAAAAATTGTTAATATGACCAATTTCAGAGCATTATACCACCTTTTGGGTTACTAAAGTCATTGCTCATTGACTTTGTAGTAGGTGTAAAGCACAACCAGCTTGCTTATGATCATATGGCAGACCTTTTTTGGCTTAAAACTATAGGATCTATGTATCAAAACATCAACATATTATATTGCCCTAGATGTAATTTAACTTGAGTTTCCTATATATCAAGGTATCTTGAAATAGACCACAATATGCATTTATTGATAAAACTTGAAGATATAAATCCTTCACAATACTCTGCTATTTTTGGGTGCCTAATGTAATGTCTTTTGTTATCAATTCTGTAGCGAACACAGTAAAAAATTGGAAATGACAACCTTGATAATTTTGTAATTTCAAGTTACATACACATTTGCATCATACATCCATTGATATAACAAAGTATACATGGAGATTACATTCTCATTTACATTGGTCCATAGGTAGATACTTGGCCTTACGCACAGACCATATTATAATAAATTATCTCTATGGTAAGTCTTAATACGGCATAGCATTCTACACGGCCACCTGGGTTTTAAGACCTTGTGCTTTTAAGTTGGCTTTTGAAGCACACTTGTATCTTTTTTTCACTTCATTGTTCAATCCCTCTCTGTTACGTGCTATTTCAATTGCATAGAACTGGACTCGTGGCACCAGTATTGTATTCTGCTCTGAATAGTCTCCTTTTGTATCTGCTCTCATTAATGTACCAAAACTGTAGTCCTCCACTGTGCTTTTAAATTTTTCGCAGAATACACGCCATTTTGCTTTGTTGGTGTTATTTTTTATTTCATCTTCTTTAATATATGAAATATCTAGATCTGGGAAATCTTGTCTAAAGTGCGTGTATATAAGATCGTCGTGGGGGGTTAATCGCAGCCATCTCGTATCAACTGAACACAGAACCTGGAATTTAAAACCACAATCACATGTATATTTATTAAACGCATCAATTTATTATAATTTTTAGATTTTTTATGACTTACATTGAAATATATATCGCTATGTTCCATTGCTCGAGCAGCCCATAGATGCTCCAGTGTTTCATCATTTCCAAATTCTTCAGCTGGTCTCGTCAGTATGTCCTGTAATATCAAACAAACATAACCATGTTACTATTTCGTGACAGTAATACCACTTTTATGAATCTTTGATATCAAAAAAACAGTTACCATGTCGTCCTATGCTTCTTGTTGTAAAATAAAACACTGGATTTAATTTCTTACTTCAACTACAATTTTGTTTTATTTTATAATTTATTTAATCACAACTCCGACAAATGAAGTCTCCAATTTTTATAAATCAAAACAGAGAACAAATATACACAGATTAGTCACGGTACAAATCTGTTTATGTAGGTAGTCAAGTATAGACATAAACAGATTAAAAACAAGATACTATAAAATTTAATATTATAACGACAAATCGTAATACCGTACATATTCCTTTCACTCGCGTATTAAAGAAAAAACTTAGGCTATACCTATATAGTAAATTGTGATGTGATGTGATAAGTACTGCCAATAAATGCGTGTAACGTGCAAACAAATGTGTCAACTGGCTCACACTTTAATTTAACGTAAATTATTGCTATGAAAAAATATATCGGGCCAGTGCTAATAATATTGACAAATATTTTATCTCAAATCTACGTACAGGAAATTCATGCTTATAAATTTTATTCTGTTTTTACAAACGTAAAAACCGTACAATAAATATCCAACGAATGTGTTTTTTTTAAACGCTCTCCCACACAAGCCCTTTTTCTTTCTTTATGTTGAGGGTGGCATGGACATACGGTAGTGATACAAAACCAACACAATTTACCGAGAACAAACACTAAATATCTTTTACATAAATGTCTGGCTGGTCATGCTATGAATAATGCAGCGTTGGTACAATTTTGATTGTAGAACAAAAAAATTTTGACCAACTGCAGGATATGATCTTGAAAAAAACACATACAGTCACCTGTACGTTTGCATAGTTTTAAGGACTAACAATTCATAAATAGTCATTGTCGCCGTCGCTAATGGACATCAGTAAGATTAAGGGTATTTCTGATTTGTTATCGGCCAGGAACTGATAAGAAAGAAAGACTCAAGTGAAAACTTCACTCTGTAAATGGACAATTATGTTGCTCCACTAAAATTGAATGAATGATTAATGGATATTCCATTTATATTTTACAAAACTTTACATTCACGTACAATTGCACCAAGAAGGTTTTACAGAAACCACAATTCCCTAGGAAACGCAAATATCAATTGACCCATGTATAGTATGTCATATCTTGACACGCCATAGAGCTACCGCTGTCTTGACGGCATCAGTCCCGACAATTGTGATATGGTGCAAATCCATTTGACATACTTCGCCATGATAATGCTTCTATAATAAACTAAATATATGAAACCGTTAGTATCACGCTACATCATGCCACAAAATAGTAATATATTTACAGCTTTATGTTTTACATAGTGCTTGCTTAGAAAGAAACAAAATAATCTTATATTGTTTTGATCTTGCTGAGTGATTATATTTACAAACACCTTTTGTTACATTAGTTTCTCAAAAACTAAGATGAAAGTTTAAATGAAATCCTATAAAAATATAATGACATAGTTATTTACTATTTTGTGATTAGTAATTAGGATTTAATTTAAATAATAATATTTTTCTATTAAAATTATAGGTAAAACTTTTTAGGCATGGTATGTATGAGCGAAGTATTGTAATGCGTGCCGTATATTTAAAAAGTTTCACTTCGTTATTTGGCATTTAATATTGTATTGTAACTTGCCGCAAAAGAAGTCTGCTGCATAGCAAATTCTAAATCACAGTTTAAACGATTTCTATGAAAATAATTGGTGTACATAATTTAAGTTAAAGAATATTTTATCGTTACCCACCTAATGTAATTCGCTACTGAACGGCGCTACAGACATTTGAAAGAGTAGTATAATACTTCTTGTTTTATTTATACGTCGTGCTACTATTTTCACAGTATAAGATAATTCACGAGTCACCGCACACAACCACAGTCAGCATATATATATTAAATAAAGGTAAATAAAGAAATATACAAAGGCAGTCAACAACTACTGGGGTTCGTTAGTTATGTATAAAACTAAATGTTAGTCTGCACTATGTAAAAAAAACAGCATTCAGATGATCCGATTTGACCAATATTTTATAAAATATTTCTGGTGGTTTGAAAAATACGAGGATTGTATTATTACTCAAAATTAATTCATTATAGCAATTGTCTTTCTTTTCAAAATACGGCCACAATAATTTTAGAATCCATACGAACGACAGCTACATATGCAAAAAAAAATAATTAAAAGCCGTAATTCTATAAATAAAGTAAAATATAACCCAGCAAACGAATTATGACTTTATTTTTTTAGTATACTATCTTGTAGTATGTGTCAAAATTATGACAACATTGAACGCGTTATAATTTAGAGTGAGAAGGCTACTGATGCGTAACCATACGATAGAAAAAGACGTAATGTTCTCAGAAAAATTTGATCGTTTGTGCCTCGTTCATTCTACAATTTCATTGGAGGAGAAAGAAATAGGGTGGCGCATGCGCGTTAGGCCGACGCCATCTCTAAAGTACTGTGCATTAATTACTTGTTGAAAGATTTTGTTGGCGGATGTGATACTTGCGTATGCTAAGTCGTGTTAGAAAGTGACAATCATGGAAATATTTTGCCGTGAGTGACGCCAAGTGCCCTTCAGCAAGGATCATCGATTGTGTCATCACAAGCGTAACCGACGGCGGTCAGGATCTTGCGGAAGTTTCTTGGCTATAGCAACGCATATTTTTTGCGGCTAAATTTCTTGCAATCGCCTCACGCACAGCGTTATTTCATGAACTACTGTCGTCAAAATTGCGAGTGGTAACTATCTAAAGTTTCGTTTTCGGTTTACAAACAGTGCAAAAAATAGAAAGGACATAATAGCGGGCAGTTACCTCCGCGTTCTTGCGCGCGTACGCCTATAGATAGACAGTGTATTATGTATGAAATTATTGTTTTGGGTCAAAGACATTTCGGTATATTAACCTGTGACAACAACAGTATCGTGAATGCGCTCTATGTTTCAGGTCAATAGGAGATAAAATATTGAGTGAAGCTTGATATGAACTCCGCTTTGAAGCCGCTATCACAGCCTGGGGTGCCACAGCCTGGTGGCCAGGCAAGCCCCGCTAAGGCAAACGTTGCCACCGCTAATCACGCCGTCGGCTTACCGCAAGGTGCACAGAATTCCCTCCATCACGCTACAAATAACTTAGTCGGTCAGAATTTGATTCACCATGTACCCAACACTCCACAGTTGCCCCCCCACGCCGCCCCGTCTATGGCCCCTGTGAGTGCAAACATGGCTCAAATGGCGCAAAATATGAGTCACCACGGCAATTTGTCATACCCCTTGCTTGATGTTCCAAGCAAGGCTCCTAGTACCAGTGCTCCATTAAGTTTAGTTCAGGACAAAGTGAATCAACCATTGGCTCTTACAAGAACCCCAGAGAAAAAAGAGCCAGACTCCAGCAGTCACGCAAATGGTACTATTGAATCCTCAAAGCCAAGCTCTAATACTCCAGTTGTGTTGAAACCTCAGAATCCCGAATGCAATAAGGACAAGCAAGATATTGCAAAGACATCACCGAGTACACCAAAGCCACCTGAAAAGCCTAATAATGCACCTAGTACCCCTCAAAAAAGTGAAACAACAAACTCAGTAGCCCAGGCTGATGGTCCTGCGCAGCCAAAAGTACCAACTGCCAATGAAGCACCAGAGAAATCCCCCTCAAAACCCATTGAACTGAAATCTGCACAAACTGCTGATGTAGCCCCCACACAAAGTGATAACAAACCAGTGCCTGAATCCGCAAATGACAGTCAAGACAAACCTCCAACTCCACAAAAGATTGAACCTTCTTCAACAGAGAATGCTAAAGCAGAGTCTCCTGTTAAGCCCGAGGAAAAAGAAGAACCTAATGTAGAAAAACTAGAAAAGAAAGAGGAGCCAAAAGAGGAAGTAAAAGAAGAAAATGTTGACCCTACAAAACCAGAGGAAGTGGAAAAGCTACAGAAGTTAGAAGAGAAAGTTGAAGAAAAGAAAGTTGAGCCTAAACCTTTAAAGTCGGAAGTAAAGGTTACCCCCAAGTCGACATTGAAATTAGCCACAGTGACACCTCCAATGAGGAAAAGGAGACAGATTTCAGACAAGAGTGATGGGGCAACACCGTTAAAAAAATTTGCTGATGGTGATTCAACCCCTGATGCAAGAACCAAGAGAAATCGAACAAAGGTCTGTATAGTATGTGCATTTATTATGTGGATTGTGTCTACTTTGAATATGTCTTGCTTAAAATTGCAAAATGTATGTCAACACTACTATGTAGATGGAATTTCTGGTACTTTCAGTTTTATTGCCTAGTTGTTTTTGTTATACAATATATTTATGTTAACATAAAATTAAATAAGTTATAGATTAACATTCATATAGATTACATCTGTTGATTCATTACTGAACTTAGGTATTCCTCAACATTTATTTTTAGAGTAACTGGTGTAAAATTGGCTGTCTAAAGTTCAGATTGCTTTCATTGGTAGTATCTAATTATATTGGTAAAATGTATAGACTCTTTTGAGATTTGAATGTTTTATGACCTAGGATATCCATCCAGCAATTATCTGTTCCATATATGATGGTACATTTGATTCACCTTCAATTGAATAGGTTGCATAGCCTTTGCACATACTTTTCTGTTGCATCAACCTATTTTCTTTAATTTTGATATGTTTGGTAACTATTTGTTAGCTTTACTGTTACCAAAAAAAGATGGAAATAGAATGTTATTTGATGATCATGGTCAATTTTGAAATTTCCATGAAATGTAGGGTTTTATGTGGCACATATTTGAAATTAAAGTGTAGGAATTAATTGTTTTAAATCTATTTTTATAAGAAAAAAATCACTATAGTACCAGTCAAAACAGGAAGTGTAGTTGTTTTATCAATTGCATATTATTCACACTTTATGTGCTAGTCTTCAAAACAGAATCGGTTGATATCAGAATGAGCTATTGGATGTTGTTGTTGTTAACTAAATGATAAAAAAAAAACATTTATCTGTTGATTTAGAGCCAAACTACTTTTTGGTTTTATTGAGTAGGTGTATCTTATGGTAAATAACCTATAAATTGGAGGTACGAGTAACATGGTTAAATCTTAGAGACATAATATTTTTTTAATGTTTGGTTACCAATAAATATAATGTTACCATACATCATTTACTTTGTGGCGCACCCTGACGTATATGAGCTAAACCAAACCATTATGCTAATTTATACATGCATTATGTATAAACTATGTCTATCAGGAATAATGTACCTTTCAAATGGTACAAGAATTTGTCAAATAGTTGCAGTGGTTCCAATGATTATTTTCCATATAAACACAAGCTCAAAAAATACGCACTGTCTCTTCATAATATCAGTGTAGGGTATATATTAATACCACTGAAATATACATTAATAATGACACCAAAATTTTATATTTTCAATAGACAGACCATTTTTGTAAGTACAAGTCTGTATCATTTACAAAGAAAGTAATATCTTATTTATTTATTCAGTAGTATTTATTAAGTAGTAAATTTTACAACTTAAATAAATCTCTCACCAAGTAGGTTGTGTAATATTAATGTTAATGATATCTTGAAGTTTAAAAATGATCTCAGCTTGGTTATAACATGGTAAAGATATTGTTGGAATACTGGTACATGGTATGTGGAGCCTTTTGCCATCAATAATAATGAATATTATATGTTTGTTTAATATTATTATTATTATTGATTTCATAATGTTATAAATGGCTGTACAGAATGCTTCTTAGTAAAAAGCTGAATAGTGCAAATATTGAATCTAGAAAATATAAAAATGCATAAAAATACAGATAGCAAATGATAATCTATATTATTATATATTATATATCTATATTATTATATTTATTTATGTTATAAGAATCTTGTGTCCACAATATCACATTATCTATTTATATACAGTCTATAAATGGTCCCCACCATCATCAGTAGATGTCTCCATAACACCAAATGCATCACTAAAGCTTTACCAATCAAAGATGTAGTGGATAATCTGTTAATCTTTACATTTTCACTTGTTAATTGTGATGAAACGGTTTTTTATGTTATAGGTACAGCTGTATCAATCTCCTACCCCAGAGATAACGATGGCGACCAAGTTGTCAGCATCTGCCGGGCGCTCCACTCCTACCAAGCAGAACGATGATAAGCTAATAGTCTTTTACAAGTAAGCCATGATCAATAAGTTACATCTAAGTTCGAATTGTTGCAATATTATTCCAATGCATAGGTCAATCAATTGTAAAGTTAAGCGAAAAGTGCACTGGATTGAACTGGTGAACATTGGATATTATCAGTCAACATTGTCAGTGGAGGTGTGTTAAGAGGCTTGTTGACAATATTAATTCAGTAGAAACCTTTAGAAACTTTAGAACCAGCACAGACGTTTCTGTATTCCACAAGAGACATAATTAAGCGTGCGCAGGAGGCAGTCTACACTCTGAGAAAGCGCTAGCTTCGTTGCACGTAGGTACACCCACCGGCTACAATAACTTGTCCGTGTTGGTGTTCGCGGTTCGTTGTGATTTGTTTATTTTCAAGGTCAGTTGATTTCGTCGCTACCTATCTAGAGACCGGATCGTGGGCAACTAACTTATCTTTGTGTTTATATAATATTGATGCATCTTGTTGTGTAACTTGAACACAATATTTATAGTTTGTCAAGGCGACATTATATCTGTGTGATGTTACGATAGATGGCGTTGTAACCATATGAAATGATTATCGTAGTATTCACATAATTATGTTATTTGTACATTTAAAGCTCATGCCAAATACATTAGTATGACTACTGGTATAATATACACTGGATGATTATTTCAGTCGACTGCTTGAATAAGCATTATGCTTTTTTTTTATAAATAATAAACGTTTTATATAAATGTTAGTACTGAAATATTGTTCTTTAGTTTCTTTGATATGGATGAATGAGTGAAAGAAGAAATTGAAGGAATGAAACGTTTATTTAAAATCGCTTTCGATCTAATTTAATTTTTCACAGACCCTTTCCTATCATCAAATTTAAGTCGTCGTTCCAAAACGCCTGGAATACTTTAACTTGTAAAATTTCATTCATTAATTGTTAGCCAATCTGAAGGTTTTGCGTCCTTAAATGTGCCACCAATATTGAAGTCATTGTCACTAAAGTCATGTTATGTGACAGAAACGAGTACCTAGCGGTGCGCAACGCCGAGGGCGGGTTCTACGTGTGCCAAGCGATGCAGAACGTTTACCGTACCACACGCAAGATCAAGATACGCTGGCTGTCGCAGGACAAGGGCGACTCCTCCGGGGAGACATACAAGCCGGACTTCTATGACATAACCGGTATGTTCCTCCCTGTTTCTATGATAACTGGTGAGCGACGGGTCATGTGATGGTATGTGGACACCGCTGCTGGTGCTCGTGTACAAACAACCACAAAAACTTTAACGACACGTCGGCCTAGTTGAAATATGGAACCTGCGTACTTGCATTCTCTAAACGTTCTAAAGATGCGTGAAATCTCCCAGCTACACTTGACCATCGTGAGGAGACCGGAGCCATGCAATGAGACAATTATGTATTTAATGACGTACAATAAAAAGAAAATCATTTCGTTTGACGTGTGCCTTTCACCATCAGACATAGAGTGCGTGCTGACCACGTTATCAGTGAATCGGGCCGGGGCAGGCGGCGCCCAGAAGCTGTGTCCGGGCGAACGCGAGCGCGCCACGTCCATCCTGCAGAGGGCGCTGCGGGCTGAGCAGGGCTCGGCCACCGGCGTTCCTGTCACCGAGGAGCACCCGGACGGATGTATGTATAGCGAAATTACAATCGTTTCCATCCGTACATTAGCGGTTACAAGCTCTACTTCCTCATACTATGGATATTTGTTTGAATATATGTCAATTATTACGACAAGGCAAAAAGCTGTATTTTGCTTTTCGTCAGTTCATGGGCGGTTATAACGTTTTTTCCACTTGATTATTGTCACAAGCCAAATAACGTTTATGCGTCAGTATATGCGGTTTTAATTAATGTTGATTGATGTTAAGTGAACACCGTCAACTATAAACATGATTTTCCATTGCTTGATTTTGGGCAGGTCCCAATAACTTATCTATTCCTTACTGTGGCGATGGTATTTTTGCATTTCATAAACAAAGGAACAGTAAGGGAAAGGTTGTTGAAACCATCAATTTAACAATGCATGTAATATAACATTTATATTTACATACAAAGCATACTTATTTGTGTGTGTATGATCCACTGTAGCCATTGCAATACAACTTTTAGTGAAGCACTGTGAGTGTTTTGGTTTGAGGCTATCAGATCAGCAGCGTTTTGCTACAATTGAAGCATTCATTATCAATATTTAGAAATGCACCTAGGACATGTCTCGAGCAGAACTATGTTACAAACAACAAAAACAATATATATCACAATTTTTAAAATTAAAATAGACTTTGTTAACAGCAATTCTGCTTTTAAGAAACTAGTGTATCAGCGTATTTACACATATGAACTTGTTAGTACTCAGCCTGTAACTTTAGACATGTGTAGTAAGGTTATTTTAAAGGTTTGTTTGTAACATCTAACTTAGTAATCTTATAACTAGAATCATTCAAAACACTAGTGAACAAGGAGCATTATCTTACAATATGATTACCGTTAGTTTTCTACTATCTTTTTTACTTTAAATCGCTACGTCCTTTTTATCAATTCTTACACCTTACCATTCAACTTTTGGAACTACGCTGTCTGCTGACAAAGTAAACAATTATAACTATTTTTCAAAACTGTGCACCTCTACCCTGTCTCATTACTACTGTCTACTGTATCAGTTCAATAGGTTGTTTGGAAGAGATGGCTAACTAAGCGATAACACCGCCCGTTGTACATAAAATATTGTATTTAAACTTTGTATATATTACTTTTTGGTGTACAGTAAAGAGGATTACTGATATTATGTTACGTAGGTTAGTAGTATTATAATTATTATATTACATAATGCAGTGCGTCAGTGTGTATGTATTATGGAGACACCAAGTATTGATATTTCAATTAAGTGGATGTTACAGTGGACCTATCGCTGTACACGGACGAGTCGCAGCTGGAGAAGAAGTCTCGCAAGCGCAACAGCGCCAGGGCGTCTCCGAAGACCAAGGAGGATGCTGGGGATGCTGCGGTGAGTTGCCGTATTGTTACGACTCATTGTCTGGGAACGAAATTGTGGTAGTAATAGGTAGTTAGTAGATAGCGGGGGATATTATAAGCAAAAAATTATGTTCATAAGTGTATTTACATAATACCTAAATGATTGAACGATCTATGAGTGTCCCATCTTTATGTCTAAACGAACCTAGTGGTGATTGCGCTTCCTGTGGTCACATGAATCGTGCTGGAGGCTGTTGGGGCCTTTAAGGTGGTAAAGGTCGGTAAACAGTACACGGCTTTTCTCAAATTATAAGAGGTTAATATTGATTGTAGTGATACTGAGCAGAAAAACTATTAGTAGTTCTTAGTGAAAATTATGTCGTTGTAATGATTGTATACTTTACAGAAGGAAACCTCGTCGCCCAGCAAAAAAGCGAAGGCGTCACTCCGGCGCGGTCGCGGGGCGCAGCCCGCCCTGGCCAGCGCTAGCAAGGTAGGCATAGTCCAACGGATATATAGACATGTACGTATCCGCATCATCACCCTCATTATACGTGTGTGTGTGTGTGTGACATGTGAGCGTGGTCTTAGTTTCGACACGTGACTTGAGCTGAGAGTCTTGGAATTTTTGGGTTTGAAAGTTATCAAACGTGTTGAAAATTTTGCAATTGTATTGGTCTTTGTCAAGGCTTTAATAAATAAAGGAATTTAGGGTACTGTTTACATAATAACCTTTGAGAATACTTCGGAAACCTCTACCTTCGACAAGAGCTCTCATTGGAACGAATTATAATAAATTTGTAAATCGTTAACCAAATCTCTTTACAATGCCACAGTATCAAATCTGCGCTTGTCCATAACAGAAGTTTATTTTGGTTTATAATTATATGAGTATTTTCAATTCGTTTGCCAAAACATTTTAAAATTCATGTTTTATATTGAATGATCAATTTGTAAACTTTGAAACCATAATTGTTTCACGTGGCAACATAATCACTTAGGTGATTAATTAGTGCGACTTTGAATTTAAAACTTTTTGAATAGTTATTTAACTATAAATTCATGTGAAGATTTTGAATTAAAAATTGTCTAGGGCATAAATATTACAAGACAACAGTCATGATTGTCGCGTACCGGTCTTTCGGAAATGTTATGAAAATATGAAAGAAAAATAAAACTTAATACAGCATTCTACATTTTAAACTTTGTAATTCTAACTTTAAACAATTATAGTTTGGCTAAAAGTTGAAAGAATTAATATGTCATAAGTATTTCAACTATGTTGTAAAATACATATATATATATATATATATATATAATATACATCAAAACGATTTAAATTAAATAATTAGAAAATAATAAATTGAAGC
>DWPT01003613.1:0-14202 GCA_018251895.1 Agathymus mariae mariae | reverse complement strand
CTTTGGTCTTGCTGATGTCCATGGGCGACGATGACCACTCACCATCAGGTGGCTCGTCTGCTCGTTTGTCGGCTATTGTCATTAAAAAAAATCGGCTTATAAATGTTTATAGGTGTTTATGTATTATGTATGTAAATATAATTATATTGTATAGTTTTTACATTAATATCACGTTCTAAATTTGTATTTCGTTATTCTTTGTACACCTACCTTGCATTTCTCTCCGTCGCATCAGGTTGGCTGGTAGAGAATCCGAATAGGCATTAAGTTCGCCCTATATTTCCTTTAATACAAGGTGAATCGAGTGCAGAATAAAATAAAAAATAAACAAATCGTTGAAATTATAATAATAAGGTATTATCTATGACCATTTGATGAGCAACTTCGTCAACAAAATTCACATAAAATTAAATTAAACTTATTTACCGTTTAACGATTTCATATACAAATACTCTATGGCAACAACACAAACTGCCTGATATTACGAAATATTAATTAAAACAGCATACATGATCATTCAGACCATATTCATTGTTCTATTAAAATACGCATATGTAACATAACCATATAATTTAAAAAAAAGTATCCAGACTTATAGCAGAATTATGGTTCTACAAATGTTATGAAAATAACATGGACCATTTTTTCGTATCAAACATTGCAATAAAATATTGGGACAACTAGTATTCGAGGTATATATTCATATGTCACATAACATTGTTCATTGTAATAAATACGACTCTATGACAAATCTATGAATAAAATTCAGATATCAAGTTTAAATTATATTGATAAAGACATTAGCATTTATACAATTAAATACACAACCATCACCCACAAAGCTTTTAAGAAATATCAACATAAAATTATGTATATTTATTCAATAAAGCCGCAAAGAATATTCGCTTTATGTGAGAAAAACTGTTGCGTCTTCGCCCTCTCTCATTTTTCTCTGCCATATTTTTGTTTTGAACTTCAATTATTATATTTATTACATTTTCTTGTCTGTCAACATTTGTGTTGTCGACTACTCTTAGACAGAATCGTTTTAACGGAACGGTTGTTGTAATTTTTGCTAAAAATAGTATATGAAACCAATCCAAAAACGCCACACAAAAGATCACTTTAGTCGCGTGAATAGTATTATATACATAATATATTGTATCCGCCTGTTAATTCTTGATAAACTAAGCAGAAATTATATATTATATTCTATTATATTAAGCACTTAACATCCTAATGAAGTCATTGTTTTGAGTTGGATGATTGATTAGGTATTTTTCGCGAAAATCACTTTCATTGTTGAAGTACGTGTTGGGTATATTGTATGGTTATAGTGGCATACCTAACGCAAAAAAACTCAAACTCGTTACTCCATGTATACCCAAAGTTCGCCAAACAGAGTAAGCAAACCACCTGAAATCGGTACTTTCGTCGTCAGAGATGAATATAAAAACATTTGCTCTTATGTATTGTATATTATATATTGTTATGACTTACAATTTTTTATGTTACGTGGGTAGGCAACATAAACAGGTGTTAATTTATCATTAAAACAATGCATTAAAGTGCGTAGTGAACCACAAATAGTGAAACGTTATATATCAGGGATGGAATGTTCACAATAAAATTTAAATTAACATGTGTACTTTATACTTATTTCATTAAGAGCAAATAAAAAAGGATTTATTTCATAAAATTTCTAAGACAACATTATTTACATTTGTGGTTGACATTATTCTTCTCGCCAAAAAATTTAGGACGAATAGAAAATATTTCAGAATGTCTTAACCATCTCAGTAAAAAATTGGATTACTTCAGAATAAAGACATAATGAAGTACTAGACCAATGGATTCATAAACATATATACAGGCAGTCAGTATTGCTACAGTGTACCGAAATCTTATCTAATCAAAATCGACAACAACAAACAACAAGTTCTAACAATAAAATAGAAATGGTGTCGTGCAAAAGGTTGGTTAAAACACAATTCGTAGTATTTTCTCAAATAAGACAAGAAAGAAGGCCACATAGACCGTACGAGAATTGAAGGGATAACACTAATGAAATAATAAGACAATATGATCAAGACTTGTCCGAGATAGAGTCCGCTTTAGTAAACTGGAAAAGCTTACACATATATGGTCTCTAACACAAGACACTTTATATTGATGGTAATAAGGTATGGACCATACCAAACATAATTTACTGATGTCAACAAATAAAACATATCCATTAACAATGTTAGAAATAATACAGGCATAAAATTGAACACTAAAAACATAACTAAGCAATAATAATGCTTTATTGGCATTAAATAAATTTAACTTTAACGTTGTTCAATTCAGTCGATCACGATTAGATGAGTCACTATACTTGCTGTAAGTGAAATTAATATTATCCAATTGTATTCTTGTAGAATTACTGTAATTTATGAAGAAACAATACTAAATTATAAAGTTCAATTTTTGTCTTGGAACTCTAAATGGTGTGTGTGTGTACCAGTCCTAAAGGGTATTCTTGCGACATTTTATACAATCCACCTAAAAAAAATCACAAAATGTAAGGTTATAATAGTAACTATAGAATATGTGCGGCCTGATTCCATCAAAGTTTTAATGCAGTGTAAATGGAATCGTTAAATTCTGGATTTATTAGATATAATACTTCTATTTCTGCGGCTCTTATCAACAGTGAATGAATTTTGTTAGAACCTCGTAATATTCGCGTTTCTTAGCACTCGTTAAGTCGCAAAGCTTTCGGGCGGTGTACATAAATAGAATCGTTAACTTCTGAATTCATGTGACAAAACATACCTTTTCTCTCTGCGTCTTTCATTAAAAGTGAATGAATTTTATTAAAACTCGTCATATAAGCTTTCGTTACATAAGCGTTATATATTTCCTGAAAGCTTTCGAGCAACCTCTGGAATTGGTACGTTCGATTTCACTTTTTACTGAAGACTGTGGTTAAGATATCACATCGCACTGGTGTAGGAGTTTACTCCTGACCTTTTAAGTATGAATACGTATATTGTTCGTATGGATGTGGCTACCAAGATGTTGAACTACAATGACCCTAACAAAATTCTTCGGGGGTGCCCATGAATTCATTATTTTTAGAGAAAGGGTTGTACGTAACATATTTAAGTTCTGCCACATGCGTCAGTCCCAGTAAGATAGATATCTATAGCTATGACTTGTAAAGTTGACACAATTGAGCCACAACCCTATGAGCGCTTCATTAATTTCATTCATCGCTTCATCAACAACATTTGAAATATATGATAGTTACATATTGTTTACTTAGTTATTTATCTACATAATTTTCGATTGTTGAATTAATTAGCATATTATGTGAAAACTACGCAGGGATAAATATTATTTTTAAGACTTAACATGGTATTTAAGGTAAAGACAAGTTGTTTTCCATATTCAATAATGTCAAATTTCACAAATTCATTTCTCTTCAAATTATTGAAAGTGTAATTTATAAAGTTACTAACAATCTACATGGAGAAAAAACGTGTAATTGACACATAAATTTGAGCTGGGTATCGCAATTTCTACTTTAGCTCCGCAGAACCGATTATGTTACATATTCGTCCAAGACAGATAAACAAAAGGAACCAGTAGTATATATAAAAAAAACTGCATATCAAGGTACAGAAACTTACAAATTAATAATACAACCACCAGAACTTGACAAAGTTGGAAACGCAAAAACATTTCACCAATCCCACCAATTAAATTACTTAATATTTATTTACTTACCCGTACGAGTACTGGCACTGAAGTACTGTTCTGTAACATACTTAGTCGATGGTTGATTAAACTTATATGTCAACACTTATGTCAGTGACAAATATAAATATGGAGTTAGTGATTACATCCATCCATAAAGACAAACCAACGTCCAATACTAATACTACACTACCTATTTTAGATTTTAATTGTCATAGGTACTCAAGATTTTTGTATTTGGATCATGTAACCGAGTCTTAATAACCCCTTTTAGAATCAGTTATTTCATATATTTTACATGGTCAGACTGCATTGCCAAGCGGGTAAAAAGTGATGCCCCACATCTTGTCTGGCCGACAACATATCAGTGATACCCATGATGTTACGATGATGATGATGATATCCATAAGCAATTACCACCAGATGTTCCGTTATTAGAAGTATCTCTATTCCATGTATTTAATATCTGGAAGGTCACTACACATGTGCACCGTGATAAACAATTGGGTGTGACTATGATTTTCACAAAACAACCCCTAATAAGTCTTTCAGGATACTAAACTTTGTGTGTAGTCACAAATGATGAAATTATGTAATATTGTATATAGAGTATATAAGTTAATACGCAGTCGAATTTTAAGTGACTTCTATGTTGTAATGATGTAAAAGATTTCTATTCTATTCTACTCTAGGTTAATATTTAACAATTAACGCACACACAGAAATATAACAATAAACATTAAAAAGGCAACTATGTACCAGGGTAACAATTATGTCATTTAGAAATCTCTTTCAGTAGACCCACAATAGGAAACGTTAAAACAAACAAACTGATTTTTGTACGTACACAAACATATATCTACACAATGAGAACAAAAAAATTCAAATGCATACACAAAGTACATAAATACCATACAATAACCTTTATTCGAACTAAACATCAACAACAACAACAACAATGTTTTATTCAAATGTATGTTCCCCATAATGGGCATAAAGTATATTATGGCGCACACACCAGGACATAAAGCATGTAACAAACATACCATCTTCCTATACGTATGGCGCTAAGGCGACCCTTATCAAACGCTGTCCGATTACGCCGGATTAACCGGACAAATGGAATGTGTAATTATATACGTTTAACTAAACGCGTATAACTTTACACATATGTCCGATATGTATGATATGTAATATTACTCGAAAACTATTTAAATATCGAACTACAGAGATTTTATATTGATGATATCCATTTAACACGACGCACCCTTTTGGACAAATATATAGAAAGTAAATAAATTAATACTAACTTGAATAAATTAATAGTAATTTAAATATGCTTTTCGATAATTATGACCAGTTATTTACTCGTAATAGCCTTGTATTGTATAAGTGCATACAGGTAATTCAAGACTCACTGTGGTTCATTAGGACAATAATGAATTTTGATAATACAAAAACAAATATAATCTCCAAGGGTTAAATTTGCCTTACGAATGTGTTACTTGTTTGTGTGTGTGGATGGGTTAAACTAAATACTACTACTTAAAAAATAATGAAGTGTTTGAACTCAGAATTTTTCTTTCGTGGACTTCAAATTTTCTTCTTATTTTTTCTTGTATTACCTATTTTCGTATGGAAAATTCTACAAAATAAAAGTATGTATGTATAACTACTAACGCTATCGGATATATTAATTGAGTAACATTAGCAGTGAATCTTATTAACAAATCTTCAAATGAAAAACATGAATCCGCTTTCATTGTTTTAGTACCGAAGTTTTTTTTATTTAAATGCTACATATAGTGTATATTGAAAAACATAATTATTATGAAAGCAAAAATTATATAATTATCAATAAATAATCATAATTTTTGATACAAAATAAGAAATGTAATTAACATTTGGTTACAGTTTCCTGAAACTATGAGACGTGTGGGTTGCAGATTGCGGACTGAACGATGGACGGAACTGCTCACCGCAAAATTTATTATAATATCATATCAGCTCGTACGTGCTTCGCGTAGCGCGCGATTATACGTGGATTTGGGGACGGAGATCACTCACAAATGACAGGTTATAATAATCGCCAACCTTCAAATTATCCTCGCGTTGTACCTATGAGTAGAATGCGGTAACGTAAAATACTTAATATTACTTCACCTATTGTTGCGACTAGGATAACATGCGGTTACGGATTTTCTTTTCTTATTTTCATAATCTGTAATTAATTTTACACTATTAAGACACGATAATTTTGATTATTTACCGATATCGCGCTATTGTTGCTCCGTCAGCTGTGAGAAAAAAGTCAGCGCGACTTGATTATTTTTCCAGTCTCATAACTTTTGAGATTTTCGTCGCAAAAAAGGTGTCTTCACGCAGTTATAAAGTCCCAAGGTGAGGAAATATTGTATATTTATTTTATGTATTATAAGAAGATCATGTTTTCAATAAAATACCGCAGTAGATAATGTTCTATAGTACTTTGGAAACTTGAGTGCCACAATTTAACTTTGTTATGGGACTGTCCTCGCTGTATTCAATGTTATTTTTATTACGTACTTGGTAATTTGCATATATTTTTTCATCAAACCTAATTTTTATTGCAGGTTTTACGTACATGCAAGAGTTTATAGCGCTATTAAACAAAATAGGAGAAAATCAGAAGCATATAAATTACTATTATTGGAATAATACGTGATCCTCAAATTTTCCGGTGTTGACATCTGATATTCAATTTAGATGTATACAATGTATAATATAAGAATACAAATTATATTATATTATTATATTACATAAGAAGTTCTGATTTTTATAGATTATTTAGTTGTTTTTTTATTTTGCGGTGGTGCAAAAGATTATATTTATAATTATGTTCTAACTCACTAACAGTTAATATGACCAAACATTATGTGATATGTACCAAAATAAGTATAATGATGTATTTAAAAACTTATAAATATGGTAAAAAAATATAAATTATTATATTTTTAAAGTTATGATTATTTTGTGTATCAACTTGATTAATTTGGAGCATGAGAGGTATTGTTTTTCTGTATGTATTTACATCACATCAAATTCTAATCAAATAACAAAATCATTTAATTTTCGTATGATATTTACTAATATTTTTTTGCTTCTAATTGAGAAGACACGGCGAAAGAAACTAGTCGACACATCTTTTAGATCAACATAATCAAAAGTAAGTTTAAAAATAATCGATTAAAATATTGAAAATAATTGATTATTGAAAGAGAATTGTTATTTATATTAAGTATATATATTTTTCATTGAAATAGCTGTTTGCTAAATATTGTAAACTTGAATTCACTTAGAAATACTGTGTTTTAATTATGAGTAGTATGTGATATTTTAAATTTTAAGGGAGAACAAGACTGATGTTCCTGCTAAGAGCACAATAATTTTCCATAATTAATTATGTTTTTACTGTATAGTTTCATTCATATATTGTCCTCGAATATTGCTATAATAATAGCCATGTTCTGCGTAACAATGTTTTTTTTGTAATATATTACCGCTTTTCGTTAGTAACTTAATGTTTTTACCGTTATTAAGAATGTAATTATTAATAAAATAACTTGTATTTTCTCCAAACTTGCATCACGGGATACCTGTACAATTTTACCTACGACTTTGAGTGCACGCAATTCCAAAAGCGAAAGTTTAATTTTCCATTTATTTCATTTAAAGGAAAAAAAAACATAAAATCAGAAATACATACAAAAAACAAAAAGTATTTGTATTCAGAAATACATTAAAAAATCCTAGCAATTAAAAAAGCTGACCACTAACCCACCAATCTTTACAGGAGCAGCTTTATATAGTACGGTCCAAAACTTCTCAGTTACGAGATCCATATTGTATAGTAGCTTTGCATCAATAATAAATAAATGCCAAAAACATATGCAACATACGGCATTAATTACGTTTCCGCAGAAGCATGACCGTTCATGTGGAAAAATACGTAGCTATATATGAAATGTAAACATTAAATTGGTAAGTGTGTGTTATGCGGCGGGATCGAGGGCGCTCAGTCAAGTGTTATCCAACTCGGGTGTGGAAACAACACGGTTGAAATTAATTTACATCTGAATAGTAGCGCTATTAACACTGTTTGTCAACTTTATTACAGTTTAATAATACGATCTGTATAAATATCGTAACATTATTAATCCACCTGCACTTGAAGCTTTTGAATGGAATAGTAACTGTGAGCTTTAAGGAAAAATTGTAAGGGCCTCCATCCATAATTGTATTCGAACTGTGTCTTTCAGACCAACGCAGCGACTGGCTCTATCTATAAGAAGTCCCTGGATGTTTTAATTTCGACGATCTTTAAGCATTTTACTATCTATCATCTTTGCTGACCAGCTATTTATATTTATTTATATATTTACTTTTTTTTTACATAGTATTTACTTCTAACATTCATAACATTCATAAGAGGCTCCAGTGTGTCTACTGATGATGCATTACAATCTAAGCATCGAAAATATATGTCGGTAAGTATTTTTGTTCAGTTGGATCACCTATTCAAAGTTCATAGTACATATACCCGATTGATATACGAGTAAATCGCCTTTAAAGTTCTATGTTAGTTAATATGCACTAATAATTGTTTATAACGCGCCGTAAAACGAATAAAGCAAAAAATGACATAAAGAATCTCATAGTCATGAAGTTATTAATAATTGTTAATTAAATAATTAAAAATTGATATGAACAACTTCGATAAATATATCACCAATGTATTTATCACCATCGGCTACAATAAACACTTAGTTACATAAATACTCGCGTAAATGTACCTGCGGCTTTTTACTAATTATAATTGCAGATGTTGACAAAATGTAAGTTCTGCAAATATACAAGTATACGGTAAAGTGGATACGTTACGACATGGACCACCCTGACAAGTCTTTTTAACTAATTTTATTTTGATTAATGATATACTCAAATAAAAATATACAATATTTGATAGAGATGTCTGATGTGGGCAGGAGCCATAGTGAAATATACTACGTGACGTGAAACGTCATAAATAAGCGGCACTTACCCTACTTATAGAAAGGAAAGGTGCAGGTTTCACAGCAAAATTGACCCAGGTCTGCCTCACGCGATGAGATGTCTGATTAGTGCCCTGGTTTTTTGATGTTAATAAATTTGCATGGATTTAAGGATAATGATATATTATTAGATACTACTACTTCAAATACATAATTGTCGTTGCAACGTCGGCGACATCTATATTTTTGCCAAATATTAATTTAATTTTTTGTCTTTCAAATGTTGTGTACTAGTATAAGATGTAAAATGCATACATGTGAAAACATCGAAATAAGATTTTGGTACTTTTTTTTTTGAGATAATAATTAATTTACGCAATTCTCGATTTTATACATAATGTAATTGTGTTAAATTCAAAGTTTATACTTTGAATAGCTTTTTTGCACAGTGACTCAAGATGTAAATGAGTGTCACTTGGTACAGGGCTTGTTTCACTCTTCCTAAAACAGGAAGTACAAATTTTTTAAAATGAGTTTTTGTACGAATATAGGGAACACAATTGAATCTCTGTGACAAATGCAATGTAACAAAATTAAAAAAAAGATTTATTTATGACAGTTGTAAAGAGTATTTCATATCAATGAAATTATACTACTGTCATAAGTTCTTAATAAGTGTGTACAGTAAAAAAAACGTTATGTTAAATAATCAAATTAATTAGAATATAAAAAACATTGTGTCGAAATACCACAAAATGCATTTCTGTTACATTGATTTGAAAACCACGGCCCTGATTTTCAATGCAGCTTTTTCCGTAGACAGTAATTAGGCGATATTGTAGTGTAACATATTCACACACACATGCATTCATATGGGTCAATTTCAAGAAAGAAAATGTTTAAAAATTAATTGAAGGTTCGTTTATGTAAACGTGTCGCTGTCGTTTCGAAAGGCCCGGCACAGCGGCCCCATTCACAATTAACTTGCGACCTGTTTCAATTTCCACTCTGAACTAAATACTAAACCCCCAGTTAATATTCGACAAGAAATTCTCAGTTTTAGACACTTGAAATAGTTCAAATTGTTTGATTTATGTAAACGTCTGCAACAAGTAACTTTAATTTCAAAGTGGTAACCTAATTCTAAAGTTTCATTAGCAACATCTGTTACAAATAATTTACAATATAATCTAGGCAATATTTTGTTAATAAGCTTTTATTTTAAAAGGTTTCCATGTAAGTTTGAAGTTTGAACTCTGTCCCTCGTTCGGGAGACGTCTATCGCTATTGTGTACTTGTTATTTTATGATACTAACAGCTGACGATGACTTGATGAGCCACTTGTTATGGCGAGTGGTCACGGTCCCCTCTAAATATCTGCTACACCGGGATCGTTATAGCTTTCCCAACCAAGAAGAAAGTGACGAACTCATTCTAAATTGATTCTCCAATATAAATACATTTGACAATTGTTAATAAGAGGATGGTAATTATTCAGGTAATCGGTATCACATCGAGTGAATAGAATGTCGTTCCGCACATAAGACTCCACTTCAGATCCGGCACACACCTCCTATTTTTCAGATAATCACTTACTTCGGGGAAGTAACATCGTGAGAAACCCTGATAGTTCTATATAATGTTCTCAACCGTGTCTGAAAATTGCTAACCCTCACTTGACCAGCATAGCCGATTATGGCTTTAACTCGTTGTGAGAAGAGATCCAAGTCCAGCAATGGGCCAATAATGAGTAACAACGGTTATGATGGTGATGAATTATCCAAGCAGGTAATGAATATTAGAGGCTATATATATATATATATATATTTGTGTATAGTACAAAGCCTAACAATTTTCAATATTAGAGATAAAGCGCAATCGCCTCCTCTGTCTGCCAATCTAGCTTGCCAGTAGTTAGTATTACAGATCAAATTTTCTCGCTCTATTTAAGATTACTATCAACTGCGTCAAATAATTACTTTACTTCATGGCATGTTTCTCATCCAGGGTTAATTAAATAATGCACCTTCATTCATACTTGGTATTTTTGTTTGATTTGGATAGTTTAGTGCCGTTAAATAAATAGTCGATACTCTTCAACCATCGTAATGCACCAAAACCCAAACACTAATCTAGTGAAGTGCTTACACATTTAGTTTTCCTGTACTAATTTAACGCGAATTCAATTATATAAATATCACTTAACCACGTTATGACACTCAATTGAAAATCATGTAGTAGCCTTCTAGGTGTTCCAATTAAAAAGCGTTATACACGAGACATGCAGTCGCATTCCAAACCACATGCAAATTTTATAAGCATGAATGTTACTAACCTGAATAGTAGAAAGCCCTTAAAACTTCCGAGTACAGGATTTTTTACGTAAAAACAAAAGAGAAAAACTTTATTTTAGAAACGCAATTACGTGATGTTGTCGTACATCATTCCTTGCGGAGACAATTTTTTTAGTACATAACAGCATTATGGTAGCAAACATTTCACCGCCAGTGTAATCAAAAATTATTGACCTGTTTATAAAAATGAATTACAAACAATAAATAGATTTATAATGAAAGTGCAAGACCGCACGGATATAAATACCTTTTTAGTAGTAGATATACTTATTTACGAGTAACGTTAAGATGAATCACATCAGGAAAGTTTTTAATTAAAAGCCTAATAAAAATAACGAACGAATATTTCGAGTGCAATTACTATTTGTAAACGTAATTTGTGTATCGAAACTAAGCGAGGGCAGTTAATTGTAATTTTATTATGAGTTTCATTTTTAGAGTCTTGGACATCCAATGATAATTTAAATTTGCGTGCACTAAACAACTGCTTATTGTCTGAAAATTAATAGATTATTTAATGCTTCTAAACAATAGTTCAATTGTTTATAGAATTATCCATACTCAAATATGTACGTGGATCAAATTCATAAAGATCACGTCGACAGCATATTGTGGTGCTGCAGCGCCGTTTAGTGGTTATATTTAACAAGCTAGGTAACATATCAACCTTATCTAAGGTTCATATTTAAAAAAAAATACCAACTTTTACGGTAAACAGTTAGATCGTATCCAAGTTTTTAAGGTCAAACATTCATACCATGCTAAGTAAGGTGTAAAAGTAATGTGACCCTATGTCAATAATGTTATAAACTAGCAAACAACTCGCTTCGGAAAAACTACGCCTTAACTAAGAAATAGTACCTACATTATTATAAATTAATTTACAACTTATTTACTTATAGACGGATTGCAATGAAACATACTTAAGTATTTAGTGATGATGTAACAAAATCGGATTCGGCGTTTCTGAGATTATCGCGAACAAATGCGCAGAGAAACAGACAAAAATTCTAACAACTATTGGTTTTGGGTTATATTGCGTCAACAAAAGTCTCTAATAGTAGTTTTTCTCATATATCCCTCATGTACAGAAAGCGAACAGTTAGAATCTATTTAAAACGGTTTTCGTGTGGTACGCATGTTTATATATATACGAAATTATTTTAAAGTAATGACCGTTCCTTAAAATAATTGTCAGGCAAACAGTAACTATTATCGCTACGTTGCTCACGAATTGTTGGTATTATTTAAATTGACGCCTAACTCCATCTAAATCTACCCAACGGAAGGTCACCGGGGAGCTGCGGATTATCCTTCACAGGGAGAAACCCCTTACGGGCATGGACGCAATTAACTCTCGACATGTTTCAATTTACACTCGCAAATACGCACCTCAATAGTCGCTCTATTGTATGCCATTATTTTCATACACATTGGAAATAACTACATATAGCATCGAACTTATAATAAAATCACAAATGGATCAGCTATTGCACCCGGGCCAGCTGATAATGTATATGTTTTAACAAAGGGTTCGTTCCTAGTTAAGGCGGATATGGGAAATAAATGTTTTATGTTGTAGAAAATTGAAAACGAAGGGTAATTACAGTTTTCGTGCGTAACACACTAGATTCAATTTTACAAAAATTCATGTCTTAAATAAGTTGTTCCCTTGTTTGAAAATTACCATACAATCGGGACAACTTTGATTCTTATACTTTTAACATCACATACACACACAAATAATGTAATTCATCAAATAATCTATATAGTAAAATCTGACGTGAAATAAAAAAAAAACTTTTTTATCTATTCTCTGTAAATAAGTCTATATTATTAATTATCCAAACAGAATGCATAATGAATATAATTTAGAAAAACCAGCGCGTTGTTGTCCTGTGGCATTATTTTCATGCTATATCGTGGCTTTCTGCTGCCGAATAACTAAACAGTAACAGGCCTTTCACAGAAACAATGAACATTATTACATAGGGTAATATGCTTACGGATTGTTGCAGAGTAAATTAATACAAATTTAAAAACAATGAATTTCCACAAAGTAACGCCTGATACTATCAACTATGTAATAGTATTGTTCAAATTTTTCAGTCAGTATTTTTTCTTCCAGCAGTGGTACTGAAGAGTAAATCGAACATCGGTCACGCACAACTAAAGCCTCGAATTCAAATCAATTATTTTCAATTTGTGCGTATTACACGCACGCACATCAAATATTTCCAACTTGTGCGTATTACAAATAGACCGTTACTTGGTTCGATGAAGGAAAATAACATGACAAAACTTGCATACCTGACAGCTCTTCATAATGTTCTCCGAATGTTCTTTAGCCACCATGGTAGACTATGACCTTAATCTCTTTTATTTCAAAGACTAGCGGCCCCTTCCGACTTCGTAACATGACTTTTTAAAATAATTAAAAAAAAATGTGACAAAAGATTTGTCCAAACAAACGGACAGATAAAATTTTTCAAAATGGTCAAATTGATGTCAGCAAATCATAAAATGAATATTGATCATGAGATTTCATAAAAAAATTGAATGCACAGACACTGCAGGTTTATATCTATAATAGTATAAAAGAGACCCAAGCTAAGTTGTAAGATAATATGAGTTATAATGTATACATAAAAAGAGAATTGTGTATATGTAAAGGTCAGTAGACCCTACACGTTTCTCATAACATAATGATAGTAATCTGAATCAATATGACGACAACCAAGCGCCACATTGTGACAAAAAATAACTTATAGGCAATTTAACTACGAAGTGTAAAGTTCCATCCAGCTGACTGATACATTTTTTTATTTCAAAGCTGAATTCATTTTGAAGATGTAAAAAAATGCATCTGTCAGAAGTTGTTTTAAACAATAATTTAGTATCTTTAAGTATTCAAACTTGGTTTAAACTTATGTTAGAGCACGTATATTAAATACACCGCTGACCAACACTACACTCTTATTGTATCTATAACAATTGTCGGACAGCAATGATGCCCGCCCTTCCGGAGCGTTCGCTTTTAAACTATATCGAACGGTGGCGCCATCTATGTCGTT
>DWPT01003612.1:0-14205 GCA_018251895.1 Agathymus mariae mariae | reverse complement strand
CAACATCTTATGACTTCATCACCACTTTCCATCAGGTGGGATTGTTGTCAAGTATTAACTTATTCTATGTAAAAAAACGTAAGTTTCCTTATGAAGTTTTGCTTCATTGAAGAAAGTATAAGGCACTCTATATTATATGCCTAAAATATGTAATTTTGTTTATATTCATGTTAAGTATTACATATATTTGTAGCACAAATTCAGGCAAACGTGTTTATATTTCTACTACGTCTCAATAAGGCCTACTCCAATAATATAAGTTACAAGACTTTTCATGTTGCCAAATACAGTACCGACCACTTAATACTTCAATATTTGACCAATATTTCATAAAATGATTACGAGGAAGGAAGTTCACTGATCTGATTATAGCGTGCCAAGACGATAAGAAATAACAAAATTGAAAAGAAACAATCCACAAGTTATTAACTTTTATTCCAAAACCTACCTTACTCCAAGGGCCAACGGACCAGACTGGCTTGCAAGGCTCCTCACGCTTAGACTTTTCAGGTTGTATGCTGAATGCGCAGTAAGAGTTTGGTAGTACTGAGCCGTTATTAGACACGCATTCCACTCGCCGACGGGATATAGCTAATACACAACAAAACATTAATTGTTCAGCAAGTATATTTGAAGTAGATAAATAATATAGCACTAGAAATCTAGGAATCTTGTCCTGAGTGACGAGTGGCATCGCCAACATCGCTAAGATCCTAGAAAAAAAACCATTAAACTTTCTTGAAGAACTAGATTATATCTAATTGATGACTGGATATTTTGTTCAAAATCTAAAACTAAAGTCCAAATATTAAAAAAGTATAAATTTCCTTTTGAAAATTAATTTTACATTCACTTTTCGTAAGTTAACATATCAATTCAGCGTTCATTTCAATTAATCCCTATCATGAGTAATCCCAAGTTTATAATAAATCGAGTTCGAATGCGTCGTTGATCTCTTCTAGCAACATTTCATGAGTTTTACTCACCAGCTCCACTAGCCGAACATTTAGCGGGAGACCAGGGCGAGGTTTGCCACATAGTGCAGCTGTTTTCAGGACACTCGCGAAGTACTAGCGGCGGCGTCTTCCGTCTAGACAGACACTCATCTGCCTCTACTGTCGTCGTTGTGTTTTCTTTCTTGTGCTATAACAGAATTTACCCACTTATACTCCACTCCGAAATATATGTAATTTTATTGTGTGAATAGAATTCCGTCTATCATTGATGATACGAGACTTTCGTCATGATGTAGATTTGTCATCAAAAATAAAAAAAAAAAATCCTCAATATTACTATTAATTATTAATATTATTTCATCTGAAAAAATGATGTAGGTTTTCTGATACTTTTTCCATTAGATTCAATTCCATTCTCATAATTATTTAGAGGGTTTGTTGCAAATATATTGTTGAAGTAAGAAAAAAAAATATTATGTTTGACTTCATGAAAAAATTATTATTAAATTTAGAAAATTGTATTTATTAATCAACCTTATACTCTTTAACGTAAGATTTCATTTGAAATCTGCAGTAAAATCTTGTAAGTTTTCCTCTGGAGATTTTAGTGTCCTTTAGATAGAGATTACGTTCTAAGAATTCCATTTGCTTATGTAGATTTTACGGAATACAAAAAAAATCTAGTTATACGTCATACTTATTTCATAAATTATGTGTACTTTGGGTTGTGAATAAAATTACATTCCTATTCCTTGCAACCACTTAATAAGAATTTTTAACTTTTAACAAAATTAGAATTTACAATCTAATCCTATCTAGGCTCGACTAACTCGAAAGGGTGACTTGATTAATTCGAAAAGATGAAAAGAAAAAACAGTCTAGATTAACTCCAAAAGATGACTTGAAACAACTTCAGCACAACAGAATTAGAATACTGTTCATTATTACCATTAAAGCTTCCATTAATAAATTGAAAGTTCTCAAATATGTTTGCTTACATTAAAGGAATCCGTTAAAGAACAGAGAAATCCGATTAATTTGGCGCGGGAGAAAATAGTAAATCTGAGTGATGGACCTAATTTGACTGCGTCATTATGATTTATATTCAATTTATTTCTTAAGCTCGGACGTTTTTGAATGAATTTTCTCAAAGTAATTCTGACACATCAATCAATATGGGTCTCTAGGTACTGCGTGATTGAAGGATTTATGGTCAAGATTTTATATTTATAAATTAACAGCTGTATTAATGGATTATTTTGTTTAGAACATTCACTTTGAACTTAGTTTTGTAGTCTCTTAAGATTACTGTCTTTAAAGTAATTTATTTTGGTTTGACACTAGTATGCAATTTTGATTCTTGAAAGTTGTAAATCTGCAATATTTAAACGCATTAATCATATCATGAAGATATTGGGTTCAAACATTTAAATACATTCAAAGATCTAAAGTAACTATGAAAATTTCTATAAGGGTTATTTATGTAACATTAATAAATCAATTTGTAAAATTTTATCAAATCAAATTTTAATTTGTCAATTAAGATGCATTAAATAGTTTTAGAATCATTGGAAAATAAAAGAAATTAGGCATTTAAGTTAGATTTATAAGCTTATTAGCCGAGTTATATATATAGCTCAGAACTACCTGACATGCTGCTCCTCTGATCTGATGTCCGATTTGACCACAAGGAGCGCTACATGGGGACCATTCTGTGGTCATCCAAATATACTCTTTGGCATCAGTTGTGGTTATTCTAAAACAATACAGTAGTTTAATTATAAAAGCGAATATAATTTATGTGTTTCATTGTGTAACGGGTACTCACGATACATTTTTAGAATTTCCAATATTTCGACCCACCATCCATGCAACACTGGATGCTGGTCACTGCGAAACTGCGGTGACGAGGATAAACAATTGACAAGATAGTTGTAGATTAATCTAGCTATCCTACGTCCAGTTCATTTTTCTTCGAAATCATGAGTACTCGATACATAATAAATTGTATAAATTCAACGATGACAACTTCAACATCATATATTATTTATGTAACAAGGAGTCTTTAGAGCAATAAAAAAGATGATATGACTAAGAAACGAGTAATTATCGAGTGGACAAATGATCTGATTTAACGGAATAATTAGATATACTTTGCCCGTACCAAACGATTATATTATAAATGCGAGAGAGATTTAAATATACGAAGCCAGACGATAAGTATCGACTCAGTTATATAGTATTAATAAAGATTTTTTAAGATTAAGTTTGTAATGGAGTTCAATATAAGAGATTGAAAATATTTTAGTACTTACTTGTTTTCTGGAGTCACCGTTGTTGCCTCCAGTATTTCACTCATAGCTTCTCTTAAATGTTCAACTTTTCCTTCTTCAACTGTGTTCCTATTATAATCTTCATTGACGATTATAATATCTGAATCATCATCTTCAGGGAATACTATTTGTTTGTCTTCAAGACTGACTACACGAGTTTTTGGTGGAGTTCCATAATTTTGATACATAATTATAGAATCGACCATACGTTGACCTCTCGAGTTTCCAACGGTCTGAAAATTCCAAAAAACCTGGACATATCAATTATAACCGGTCTTTGATCTTATGAAAAATAAAAAAGACAAGGAATGAACGACAAATAATTAATACGTTATTTGACGATGCAAATTTTAGTAAAACATAACTCCAAAATAAAAACCTAAATTTGGCGCAAGGCCAGAAGGCAAATTTTTATTTTTAATGATATGCTCTGAATTACAAAACTAGGTTGCAAGCATTTTATGGAAATGTTAATAGGAGCTGAGCTGAAATCTTGATTAAAATTAAATGAATATTGTACAATATGATTGTAGAATCTCACCAAATTAGCTGAAACTAAAATGACATGAAATATACCCAACCCATCATCTAAGAATACCTAAGAAGGAAAAATAAAAATAAATTCAAACACTCGAAGAAACCAATTGTTAGTAACGTTGTTTAAATCCAAAAACCGATAAAAATCAACAGAAACTGAAGAAGTTTCTACCAATAAAAGTAACCAACCAAAGAACCTGTAAATCTGTTAAATCGTCGTCCGCCATCGACAAAAAGCCCTCTGTGCCTCAGCATTTGTGTCACTGAGAAAGCTATTGAAGTATAAGAGCATTACGCAGTGTCGGTACTGTTTATTAACCTTGACTCTTACAGAAGTTCTGAATGTACAAAAGAATGTTAAAAATTATTGAATTTGTACTACTTAAGTAGCCTATGGTGAAATTAACATGCACAGTGTAGATAAGCTCTAGATAGAGCTGACTGTGAAGTGGGGGAAATATGTTAAGGAAAATCTTTCTTACTCAGTCTTTAAACACGGCACTTCTTGTACCAACATGATAATAATTTTGCATGCTCTACTAGACTTATTAATCATTTCAATCTTCTACAAATTTATAAATATCATTATTCGATACATGCAATCGCGGTGTCTGAAAACTAGTCAGTGTCATAATTGAATTGGATGTTTTTATTTACAGAAAAATACTTTCAGAAGGGGTTTAGGAACAGTATTTTAGGAAAATATAAAAGTCTGATTTTTAATCTTGATTCCTTCAGTGCTGTCATCGTGGACGACGGACGAACAAAATACCCAAGCATGCTCTATTCTGGTAACTTCTCACCTGAAGCTGCATAATAACGTAATGCAGACACGGCAAGAGCCTGGACGCACCGCTGCGTTTTGGTGGAAGCATCTGAGATGACACAGCACTCTCCTTAGTTCCCAAGCCGCGTGCGAATGCAAAGTTTTGTTACGTATTTTAACTTTTGGTTAGAAACTATAAATTCATTCAGTAAATAAGTCGTCATCCTTATAGGAAAACCAGCGGCTCCCTCAGAATTTCATCGGGTTGAACAATTAATTGTATAAAAATGATTATTCAAAATTGTACATTTTTTGCCTCGATAAGATATCGGAGGTTAACTGACATGTTATGCCTATCATCTGCGCAATGACGTGTTTTCAATAAATACCAATTTTCATTAATATCGATCAAGCCGTTTTTGAGTTATCTCGAGACATGTACGAAGATCTCAACATATGTATATAGTAGTATAGATATTTATGTCTACACTACACATAACATACATTGTATTCAACATTTATGGAACAAGTTTTTTCAATTACTTTTAAATCAAATTTTACAGTTTTTAAGTAACTCATTTCAAATCCAGTTTAATGGTCCTTGTTCGATAAAATCCGAGTAAAAAAAAAGGCCTATAAAATAGAGTATAGAGAAATATGTATAGTAGTGGATATTCCAGTCAAATTTTAACTACGATTAACTTATTTTTAAATAGCTACCTATATTTTACTTCTCAAACAAAGAAATTTCGATACTAAATTAAATATTTAACAACGCATCAACGTCGCTTCTAGCCATTGCACGTCATAATCTATGATACCACCAATATCATTACGGCCAGTCTGTACATTATTTATGAGCAGTATGTGACTCGAAGCAGACCATTATATCCTTACGGCCATTGTTTGTCTTTGAAACTCAACGCGTATTAAGAATGTACGATTTGTTTCACTTACGTTTTTATCTCTATGTGCGTAACTAGGCATTTTAATTGATTTTTCACCTTTATCGACTATTGCTGCAGTTATAATATACTTAATTGATTAAAACAACTCAAATCAAAGACTTATTTTCAAAGTGTATTGATATCTATCACGTGAAAGTTAAACTGGATTCTTATAATTATTGTGAAATTTGAACGTATGGAAGATAATGAACATGTAATAAAAAAAAGTTTATATTTTTCTACCTCGCCGTCACATCGGTGACGGTGCAAGGACCACGACGTTTATTTATTATCACGTAGCCTAATTATTATTACCATTCATAAAAAATCAATTATTTTGCTTATAATAAAACAGTAATGAGGTGAAATCATTATTTTAAGTTTGTAATCGACAAAAAGGCCTTTTTTTGGAATTTATGTCGGTTTGTTTGTACATTGAACCACTGAACAGATATAGATGATTTTGGGCGTATTTGCAATTTTTATAATGAGTCTTAATCCGGAACACTTTTCTTGCTTGGTATTAGACGTACCAGCGTAATTTACAACAGCGAAGCAAGGGCGGTTACTATGTTGGCAAGTGACAGCGGAGCCTAAACTATTTTAAACTATTTTGATTCTCAAATTATTTTATTCTGGGCAGCATCATGCCCTAGAGAATAAGTATTGACCTGACCTAAGATCTGATTGCCTGGTTCAGTGGGCATTGGAATCGTATTAATTGCCTGTATTCACTGGGGAAATGTTCGCAATGAAAGCAATTTAAGTTTAATTTGAGTATTTAGAACCTTGTCTTCGGTTATTGTCATTTAAAAAGTATATAAGACTGCGACCTACAAATTAAACATATGCATATTTTCCTGTACCACGACAAAGGCATAGAAAATCAGAAACTTCGACCGTCTACATTTTGATAAACTAGATAATTTCATTTTTCTTCGTGTGTTTTGTGTCTTGTTCCACGACAATCTTTGTATTTCTTGGTATTTCGTGTCTTATTTCTTGGCGATATTCGAGTGTTTCGTATCTCATTTCCCAACAAGCTTTGTCTTTCTTGATCTTTTGTATGTTGGCTATTACGTATTGATGACAGGAAATTGAATGATACCGAGATATATTATTATGAAGCAAATGTAATGAAACTACTTTGTGTTTTATTGAGATTTGACTGACAATGCAAAGGAAAGATAATGTGACACGTATTTAGGATGAGATGAATATAATTATATTTCATGGCAAAAATGAGGAAAACAAGATGTCGCATTTCAGAAATAATTGAAAACGGCAGCTCTATCTTTCTATACTATGTCCGATTTTAGGAAATAATTAAGTATCTTTTTTATATACTTTTTTGATAATAATAATGTATATAAAATTACTTCACGATTTAAATTTTCAAATTCTATTGGAACGTTGCTTTTAATTAGTCAAGTAAAGTTGGTAATGTTTATTTTACTGATTTATTTTCATAAAAACAATGGTGTAATGTTTCCGAGATCAGACATAGAATGTAAATTAGAAAATGAAGACCGATATCACTAAAAAGTATTAACAAGTCTTTGTCTGTCTGTTTAAAATCGGATATTAAAAAATAGTGCACGGATTCGCATGTAGGTTTTACGAATACACAGTGGGTATAATAATAAATTCTCATACATGGTTCACTAGGAAGAATTAGATTGGCGTTTGGGTATACATGAAAATTCAAAAAAGGAAGTTGAACAACAATGGAAAAAAACGTTTTATTATTAGTCTGTCTGCTGGTAAGTCGGACGGTAAGCCTATAACGCTAAAAACATATCATATTTGTAAGACATGTTACAGACAATAAACTACTGGGTTACTTTGTATCCCGAGTAATAGAAAAAGATAACATAAGTTAATTCACATATTAATTAATATAACTACATCTCAGTACCATCTGAATTGTTTAAACCTTAGTTGAAAATGTTGGTCATTAGTCTAATTTAGTCTAAATTTATCTGAATATTCAGAATAGTCTAGAACGATAAATTCATTACACGAATAACTCCAGGGACCCAAACTCAATAAACCAACCAAAATGACCCGAGGGGTATTATTTGACCTCTTGAGGTATTGCTTTTGAGCTAAATTATTATATAAGCAGGTGGTTGTTTGAACGATGATTATATGTATTTCATTCATTCAGTTATAGATAAAAGACAAGTCGCATTACTTATCTTTTCATAAATTAAAACTTCCTGTAATCTTTCTATAACCTACATAAATAATTTGGCCTGTCAAGAACTGCAGTAAGTTCTGTTTTAAAACGAGTATTTAAAGATGCACTAACAAGCTTCTTCAATTTGGTTGGGCAGCACGAGCAGTGAAGGTGAGCGTGGATGTGCATGATAAAAGGGGCCTCCTTAAGCCCACGCCCGGGTCGCAAAACCCGGTAATTACTCGGATTTCCCCTCTGCCACACGATGGACCTGGCGCCCGCATGGTGAATCCATGGAATGCTAAGAAGTTCGTGTAAAGTGTACATTTTCCGTTTCTGAATATAAATAAGAATGTAATGATTCGGTCGAATACTCGAAACATTTTTAATATGCGAAGATTTACAATGCATAGATTTAATAGTAAAGAATTTATATAAACACAAAAAATCTGTCTTTCACTGTTTTGGGGTGTCACATAACTAAGATCTAATCTAGTTCCCTGACTACTTTATAGTCCAGTTGAAGTGTTCATCCTGCAAGGTATCTTAGGTTCCATTTTCATTACGACAGATAAGTTTGTTATCGAATCGTAAACGTTTGTAATGTCGTCTGTCTGTGTCAATGCGACTAAGAATCGTAGTGAGAAGGTGTGTGTGATCGTTTATTATTAAAGCAACACTGTTCGTGGTTCATCCTCTAGATCAACATATCATACCTGGTTCGTTTGTACCAAGTAACTAATGATGGAGGACAATCACCTGCCTGGACAATCACCAGTCAATCAATACTGGCACGTAAACCAATTAATAAAAAAAATCCACGTATCAATTGCAATGTCGAAGAGTGAATGTTTTTTCAAGCAAATAATTGAATTAACTTTCTGTAAAATGTCGGAAGAGTATCGTTAACAACCGTTCATAATGAGATTGAAAAGTATATTATTTTCAGTAACAAAGGCCTTTATTTTGATATAGAACAGCAGTTCCATAGACAAGGATCATAAACAGTAAGGAAAGACATAAGTAAGGAAAGATACAAGTAATAAAGATATACCACGAGTAACATACATCAAGAGTGTGAGTTATTTTCTAACTCTTCACTTTTACTACCATTTGGATACCATCCAACAATATCTGTACAATAACTTTTGCCATTATAAGCGCGAGGGCGTCCCGAGATGACGTAATGATTAGAAATCTGGAGTCATTCTGTAAGTTCAGCTGTAAAAGATGCAATAACATTTCCTGTCGGTTTACTGCCGCGTTTAAATTATAATTGACCGTATACTTTCGTGTACTACTGTATTATGTTTACTGCGGCGTATTGTTTAAATAATACTTCTAATTTATACTTCTTGCGAGTACTCGTAGATCACGTTTCAATGTAGATGTTACAATATTTTCAATTAAATGTTATACAATATAATATCCTAACTCCTACTAAGTATTATCGATCCTTTAAGACATTATTCATTTCATTAATTACAAATTATTACTAAATCAACTAAACAAGCTGTTCAATCTAATAAAGACCCTTCTCCGCCAAACTATGTAAAACTTCTATTAAAAGTAACACAATCAAGCCAGTCTGTTTGATACATCGAACGCTATAAACTTTTATTCGACCCAGACAAAGTTTTGAAGGTTAGAATTACAAAATGTTTGAAGTAATATAGACCTTAAGTTATTGTTACAGTGTAGTTTGTTTTTATTGAGACTTTTAACGATAATAACAAAACTTAACATTACTCAGGCGGCCCTCACCATTACGATAATGCTAATGGCATAAGTGTATACGGTTAGCTATTTACTGAGTTAAAACGTGGTTAGCCTAGCTAAGAAATTATATTTTGTTACTTTTAAAATCTCTATAAGTAAACGTTTAGTAGATTCAAGAAGACAAAAAGTTTTAGCGGTTTTCAATTTTCCAAATATAAAATAATATCCAAAAATGGTTTTTGAATTATACTAGTCTGTACTTATATTAAAACAGAGCGCAAATCTTGCGAGTTAGTTAGTGAGAGTAATCTCCGGAATAACGCCACCTATTTCAAATAACCATTTACTATTTGAGACGTACATTATTCCGAATGAACATAGATTATATGATTCTTTTAGTTTTATGCAATTTTAAATATAATTAAAATTATGGTTATAATAAATTTGTACCGGGGCGAATCTATACCTCACATATTATATTTTTGGCTACATAGAACCTAACTATAGGGTAGGGGTCATGTTTTTTTTTTATTTTGGACCGTCTGTCTATCTGTGAATGCTTATGCCGAAACCAATAAACTTTAGACAATATTGCGTATCTATAATAACCGCAACGTACAGAGTAAACCAGTAAAATAATTGTGCAACTATTGAAATATATAAACTAGTAAATGTAATTTCTAAAATAATTAAATGGGGCATACACAAAAAATAATAAATAACTAATAAAAATGATAATTTCGGGTAAGTGTCCTATTCGTAAAATGAATGCGTGGATTTTCTAAATTGACTGCAGAACAAGGGTCAGTCATCGCAATTATGGGGTGTACATGTGGAGCCACGTTACTCTAGTGAGTTGAGAGGATTATTGGCTAACCCAAATGTCTAAAGTTGTTATACCAGAACAAAGGGTTTCTAAATATCGCCTGCTATCTAACAACAACAATCGGGATCGAAAGGTTTGATTCACAGTTCAAAAGACGGAAGATCATCCATTTAGCTATTGCCCGCAGCCAGTTGTTTCGTTTCAACTCAGCAGATAGCAGACTTTATTATCACAACGAATCTTAATCAGGCTTTTTAAGACATTTGACTAGTGAAGAATGTTGCAATAAACGCTTCATATTCAAATTATGCTTATAATCTTATATCACACTAGACTATATTCGATACCCGATTCACAACAAAACATCATCGAAGAGCTTATACGATAGCTCCTTACTTACCGTACGAAGATAACTGGTACGATAGCTCCAGTTTTTATCGTATTAATTATCGCGAACATGTTTTTGTCCCCAATAGTTTCCTCTCGGACAACATAGTCCTTGACCCGAGCACTTTTGTTTCGTGGTTTTACGAGATTTTTCTTTATGTCTCCAGACTTATCTTTGTTGGATCTAAGTTGATACGTTCAAAGATGTCACGTTACAAGATTTATGTGTCTAGAGGAATATATCGTTATTGTATTATCAGTTAATTTTTTATATTGTTATAAGCCGTTGCACAAATTGCTTGAACATTTTATAGGTAAATCAACCACTAAACTTGGGGCTTAGGTATAAAAATGAACACCGATGTCATTAAAATAACATTCAAAGATTGAATTAAGATCTTTATTATTATTTAAATCAAATAAGTCAAAATGTGAAAATATCTTTACCGTAAATAATGGAGTTCTGAATCTGATATTTTTAAAGGCATCGGCTTAATTTTTAAAGCTTTAAATCTCATCATAGCATTCTTGTTTAATTCAAATAACCTCACCTGATTCTTGATTACATTAAAATAGTCACTATAATATTATCTTTTGTAATGAATTATCTTCAAGTTATTTGTTATAAAATCAAAAGATTTCGTGACTTATAATAACTTTATTAATAAAATTTTCTATAAACATTTATTGTATAGATTCAGCCCTGATAAATACATTATTAATATATAGATTCTACAACGGCATGAGCTTGTTGTTATTGGTTTTATCATCAAAGATATTTCATAATACTACGAGTAGATTTAGGATATTGTGCCTTTTATATTAAAAGGTTTCATGTGGAAGTTAACATTAGTATGGCATGTGGTTTTTTTTTTTTTCAACATTCTATAATATAAATGTACTGTTACAATCAAAGTGGTAAGAAAATAATCAATCATAATAATATAAAAAAATTATTATGGTTAAATAATTTTACTTACACAGGCACATTGGTGAATATTTTTTCAAAATTGAATGGAACAAGATGACGACTTATCAAACAATTCCGTTTAGAACTGATTATTACAAAAACCTCATGACTTCGAACGGTGAATATTAAAAATTCGGTTAGTTTCTTACCTCATTTTCGTCGTAAATGTCTCTTGCTTGGCTGTTGAAGCTGGGAGATGCCCTCGTGGTAGTTGTGACTGCGTTACCGTAGAGGGCGTCGCGGACCTTGTCAACTTTACCTGTTAAATAATAAACGTTTAGTACCTACGTTGCTCTGTACGGCCTTGAAGATCGGAACTCCGATTATCTATATTATTATAAAAATAAACGTTTACCCACTCACACTCCCACATTGGGGTTCACTGTGTTGCAGGTGACATCGACATACACAAATGTGATATTACAAACACCCATGAATCGAGAACAAACATTTATCTTTAGGCAGAGGTACTACCAAGTGGGCTAAGGGGTCATTATAATAAGCATTTGTTATTATTATTTCGTATAAAATTAAAAAAAACAGTGGGTACGATGCGAGTTCAATTGCTGTAAATTTTTTCTTCATCTGTGTTTAAAGCCAAGTTGTCTATGATGTGCTAGTCAATAATGAGGTAAATACAGCGAATATTGTATTTTGTTATATTTTCAACTTCTCGGCACGTCCATGACGTATAAATAATATTGATACATGAAACGGAACGTTATATTATAATACTAAGTACAGTATTTTTTACTCTTCAAAAATAGATATATAACAGAACTTACAAATACGAGGAAAAAAGTTAATCTTGTTGCTAAAACTGTAAAAAACGTCCACAACTTCACACTTTCATTGGGAAGATTATTCCTATTGAAGAATTCCTGTGACGCGGGTGACATAGACTAATAGAATAAAACTATATTGTTACCAGCATAGACTCAAGTTCCAGCATTGTTCGATACAACGAAGTTTGCCGAACAGTGATCAGACGGGATTTTTTTGATCCACAGGATCATGACGCACTATACTACGAGGTTATCAAACGGACAGGATAAATTTTTGTTGTCAACTAGTAGATGTTTATGTGTCATTTGTGTATGTAACCACCTGCGGGTGGTATGATGCGTCATAGAGAATCCTATTGCACAGATGTGAGTGTGTGCGCGTTTATTTATTCATTAACACATAATCAAATTTATGTGTCATCTGTAACACAATTGGAAATTAAACTAAGTTTTAAGTCACCCACAACACGTTTCCCCGACATTTATAAGGGGCATACATTTCCGAGTAAGTCAGAGACACTTGAGGCCGCTGCGACCGCAATATTACACAAATACGAAGTTCATCGAGCACTTTCCTACATCAGAACCGCTGACGTGATATTGCGGCATCGATTGTTGCACACATTCATTCCTAAAACTTCGTTCTGGCTTGTGTTCATGATGTAGCTATATCGGATTTTATACTCGACGGGTCGTCATGACGGTCGTAAGCAATTTATACGTTACGGGTATAGATAGTTTTAGTGTTTCATACAGATACTTCGACTTTTATAGAGGTCATATTCACAGTACGGCTGTGATGACGGGGAAAAACTTTTGATAGACAGTAATAACAGAAGAGATAGTCAACCTCTTGTCTCGCTCGTTTCTAGGTCAACATTTGTGTCGCAGACATGTTAATCGTATAATGAATCCTAACTTGTGACTTCTGCACTGTTACCTATGTCCACAAGCGACGGTGACCACTTACCATCAGGTAGCCCGTCTGCCTTTTTGTTTGCTCTTCTGGCTACAAGGCTATAAATAAAAATATGTCAATAAGTTTCTTTCGCTGTTTCTTTTTTCAGGCCTAAAGAACTTTTGGAAGCGGTAGTAGAGGCAACAATGACGTGCATAAAGGTGCTTAGGTAATAAATAAATAAACGATATTTTTAAATTTAAAAAATGAGAGAACTGTTTAGGGATCAACCAACCTTTCTGTCGATTCTTGTAGTTCTTTCTCTGATCGCTTGGTCGTTGCTCGTGGGACTGATCGTCGGACCGGCCACCGATCATGGCGCGGTATCGCCCATCGGCTCTGCTGTTAAATTTAAGTTTTGTACATAAATTGAATCAAACTGTAATCGTGAGATACTCCAACCTTCCTGGAGTCAAAGACAACCTCTTCTGCTCATGATGCATCCTGCTGAACAACAGACGAGAGTACAACGCTAGATATATTTTATGGGAATTAGCTGAGTTCTGTAGCTAATAATATCCTTTTTTGAAACAAAAGTAAAATAATAATAATTTAATAAGTGTTCAGTCGCAGTATCGGAGGACCGGTTGAAAAGCGGACTTACTGTTTCCCCCTTGAATGGAAAGCGGTGACCACGTTTTTGATGTAAACTGCCGACCAACGAGCAGACAAGCCATCTGATGGTAAGTAGTCATCGTTGTCCATGAACATTAGTAACATCACTAATGCATTATCGGCCAAGAAGGAAGAGGGTAAGACAGAAAGTACTGGGTCTAAAGTTTGGCGGCTGACTTAACAGGATGGTAGCTAGCCAGGCAGGAAGGAAGGAAAGATAATAA
>DWPT01003611.1:0-14211 GCA_018251895.1 Agathymus mariae mariae | reverse complement strand
TATGAGTATTTCAGTCGAGTACGTCGAGTAGAAGACCTAGGTTTAAGGCTTAAAGAGCTTAATTCGCAAACAAATGGAGACGAGTGCGCACAACCAAGCGAGGGCCAGCTCTGATCTCTCGGCCGGCGAGCGTCCGCGCAGAACGGCCGATAAAAAAACATCATAAGATCGTAAACAACTGTCGCGTACACAAGTTTTAATCTGAAGATGTTTTATTATTAGGTTTGTTTTTATAAGTAGGTTAAGTTTAGATTGTAAGTTAAGGTTATGTTTATTTGTTTATTGCCGACCAAGAAATAATAATTAATAACAAAATATGTACGTGCAACGTTACAGTATCTCTTTCTCCAATTCGACCATCTTTTCGTCAGCCCTGAGCGTCCGTGCATTATAAGTTGCCAGGGCCAAGGCTCGTTTGCGAGATGGGTAGCCGGATCTCTGTCGGGGATATTTCACACCCCCTACGCCACCGCAACCGCAGTCAGCAGAGCTGCCGGGGACTGCGGAACATGGGTTTCTTTTAGTTGTCATTGGATTGTCTGAAAATGCTGCTTATAATTTAATAAAAAGTATCTTTTTTTATATTACTTGTTACGTAGTGAAACGACAAAATGAAACTGTAATTATTATTATGTCCTCCAACAATACGTCTCTGCTATGTGATTTGGAGATTTTTTGTATGCAATGACTTTACATAACTTCCAACTAAAGATCAAACATCAATTATATGTATTATATTTAAACATTATCAAATGTTTTTACAATGCTTTTAGTTTCTGCGTTTTTGTTTTTGACTTCAAACTCACTTCATGGATTTTTAAACACTATTAAGGATTCCTAATCGGGTATTTAACTACTGTATTAAATTTCATCTCGCTAGCTCAACAAGGCCGTGAAGTTATACAAGTCTGTAATTGCGTCTGAACAGTTTCACCTTCAAAACAATTTTCTACAGCGCTTATTAAACGTACAATTTTATTGATATAGAGCAAATTTCATGGACCCGATCTTCGAAATTTGCTAGTAACTCGACGGGAATGAAGTGTGCTCCGAACATAATTAACTATTTTAACAAAAATTGGTTAAAATATGTATCATATTTTAACTGTATAGATTTAACATATTAGGGGTCACGATTATTTTAAGTAAATATCTTTAAAATTACAGTTTTTCATAGTAGTATATTATTAGATTAACAAGCAACTTATTTTTGTGCCCATTCAATATTCAACCTTTCTTTATGCGTAGTTCAACATGCAGCCATATTATTTTGTATTTATGGTTTGGTTCGTTATATATCTCATCTGTCTCTCTCTCTCTCTCTCTCTGTGTGTGTGTTATATATCTCATACACACACTCGTAGTATGTACGTTCATAAACACAGCATACTGTGAAGAAATTACAAAAATAAAAAATAAAATTGAACCTTCGATAATGTATCAGGCATTTTTTTGCTTTTTGTCAACAAAATTTCCATCATAGAAAAATCAACATTTATTATCTATAAAATTTTTGAAATTGTGAAATTGTTTGGAGCTTTTAAACGCTGCCATTATAGCGCGCTTCGTGTTGACGTCAGCATCCGCGACAAAATCAGACTGTTCTGTTTATATTCAGTGCGAATTAATATTTTACCAATTTTGAACTGTTAAAAAGCCTCGAGAAAAGATTAAACATTTTGAATATATTGCCTTGCAAATGTATGCAGAAAGGACGATTAACATAAGTACTCCTGATAAATCGAAAGTACGTTAACAAGATGATCCTATTAAAAATGTGCACAAAACTTGCAGAATGAAAATACTCAATTAATTAAGTTTCTATGTTACTTCGTGGGCAACTACACGATGACGCCTCAAAGCCAAGGAATAGTCGTTAGTACTACAAATATTTGAAGCCTCATCATGGTAGGAAATGTCACAGACCAGCCAACTACACTTGAAGTTGTTTTCCACCCGTCAAACAAGTATACGTGTTTCACTAGTTTAAGTAAACCTTATATGGAACTTGTAAATGAAATCTTTATATTTACGTTACGTGTCAGGATACACAGGTTCTTGAAAACGCCAAACAAGTTCCGAGGAGACTTAAGTCATGTATCCGTTCCAAGTGGAAAATACTATGATGTATATGGGTTATAAAGTCTCACCTTCTAACTTGTCATTGGATTGTTTCTTCAATTGGCGGAGACCTAGACATGACACGAATTACCTTCAAGATATGGCAAACCTTGTATTTTCACAATCTCCGCCTGTTCTAATTTTTCTAGCCTCCAAAATTTCGCACCAGTGCGTTTTTTAAATAAATTAGGGTTTTGATCATCCCGTCACTGTTTCTTCTGACTTTGCTCTGTGTCAGATATTGTCTCATCCTCATCCGTATTAATTAGCAATTAAGCACAACTCCTATTCTGAATAGCACTCTGCGAATTCAAACTACGATCGAGCAAGATCCGCGATGCATTGTGCAACTTTGAGATGTTGTCTATGAAACTCGATATGTAATTCCAATTTGATTTTCTTGACATGTTTAATAACTTTGCTGCCCATGGAGCAATCGTTTCAAAGGATAAGTGCGTTGACAGTATGCTTTACCAGGTCCACGATGTTCCTTGGTTTCTTCTTCACAGATAGAAAACTGTGGGACAGTAGTTGTCTTCCAGTAATCTGCACAGAATAAACTAAGAACACGCCCATCGAACACACCGTGTCTACGTTTCCCCGTCTAATATTTATTTTATGCATAATTCAAGACACTCGCGGCTCTTATCTCCCCTCCACTTAATTATGCTCGTTATTAGCACTCATTAGGTTATCTTAGCGTCACGGCCGCGCTTGAAATACGAGTATGTTTATAACACGCCCTAATGTATTGCGTCGCGCCGGTTGGAAGTGGTGGATGTGACACGGAGTTCACTTATCAAAATGACTTGAGATTTACGGCACTTATGACACTTAATGAGAGCACTGTTGGTGGTTTAAATGTTTCGAGTTTCAATTTTATTCAGAGACCACGATAATGGAATTCCCAGCTAGTCATTATGGGAAAATTGAGCCATTTTCATGTCATGCATACAGTATACTGCCGTGTGTCGAAATATTGTACGAGACTTTATTTTTCTAATAATCCATTGATTTTAATAAAGACTCTTTGATTTAAATAATTACCTCAGGTTGCAGGCAGAAATCTCTTAGAGATATACAATGATTGTATTCGTATTGTCTGAAAAATAATATTTATAGGCGAGCTTTTTAAAATTATAAGTTGCAATGCATGCTTGCTTATTTGCCTTGATAAGCTAATGAGTGCTATTAACGGTGTAATTACCTATAGCAACAGGGCATTCGTCCTGCTGGTGGATAACGTGACTACAAGCTGTAAAGGAGGTACTCATTATTAAAACAGGTTAGAGGTTTATGCTATCCATGGCGATATGTGGACGCGATGGGGCAAACTCGATCAGTCAAAATCGTTATTCCAATTCAGTGCTTAGACTGAGCAATCCTGATTAAGACTGAATTGGTAGTTCATGGTTTAAAATGACTAGTGACTTTCGTTCTTACCTTCTTGTCATTTCCTGGCCGACAACGCATCGGTGATACCTTTGATCTTGCTGATGTCCATGGGCGACGATGACCACTTACCATCAGGTGGCTCCTCTGCTCGTTTGTCGGCTATTACCATTAAAAAAAATAGTGGACTACAAAAGCTTATATGTACGTGCCGTGAGAGCCGTAAACTTGCGTGAATCGCGATTGAAAAGCGCGTTAAGTACGAATGCTATGTCGCTCTACACTTGCACAATTTCATAACTTTTCGCAGCATAGTTTGACAAAACCGGCACCAGGCGGAAAGCCGGGAAGTGCAAACGCAACGTTGCGAATAGTCCACATTCTTGTTTCGCGGCTTCCGAGGTCATACGGGTGCAGACAATGTTATGATTTATATATATTTATACAAGTTATGACGTTTATATTCTAAGTAATAAGTAATCATGGGAGTCTATGTCAGTGCAGTACAACACGGTGCGATGTATGCATGCATCAATCGCCCTCCGTAACATGGAAACATTATATTCCCTACTACAAAATCTCAACATATATCGAAATTATTTGTGTCAAAAACATGTCACCTTATGGTATAATTCGTACAATATTTATTAAATAAATCAAATAATAAATATATTTATTGTCAATAAAAAATGCACTATTTTAACACAATAAAATATTTAATTCGACTCATATACAGTGAAGAGATTCTGAGGAGGGTGCGAGAATTCCCTTCAGAACTCTTTTCATTTAAAACTTTACCTCTCACCTTTTTTCTATTGCGGGACAATAGGAATGAAAACTATTGTTCCAGTATTGAAAAGTTTTCACATTACTATGTAGATACGGTCGCCACGGCCGCGGCGCCGCCTTCTGCCTCCATTCAAATAAGAATTAATATTAAACAGGTGGATACGATACGGTTTAAGAAGATAAATTTTAATTTCGATCAGAAATTAGACACCCTGGCTAAGTCCTGTGGACTTTAATATCTTGCAATTTATCGTGATCGAGATCATGAAAGATTGATGTCGCACTTACCCCGATGTGAAGGAAAGGAATACCCATGGCTCACCAGTTCTTATGGGCAGATAAGACAACATGAAAAACGAGTATCTATTAGAAATATTCAACGTCAGGACGATGGGTGTTTTACTAGTATAAGTTTTCGAGCTGGTCCACTTGAGTTATAGCACCCTGTATTACGTAACAGCTAGTTTCAGCTTGACGTATTCAAAGCAGCTTACATATTTGCGCTATTAACGACGTCGAGTCTTAATCTATTGAATAACCGTGTATTTACGAAAACCGTTCGCGTATCACCAGGTATGACAACGTATCGCGGCGTATTGCTGCGTATCACAACTCCGGACAGAGATAAGTGAGTCTCAGTATAACATTTGCATATCTTAATGCCGCGCTCACGCTAACTCTACTCTCAATATATTCAACGTGAACGTAATTAAGACATCAACTGAGCTTATTGATATTGAGGGTGAAGATTAAGAACCATTGCCTAGCACACACACACACACACACATACACACACACGCGCGCGCGCGCTGAATACTACTAATTGTATTTTATTATTATAAGGATTATTTAATGTTTGTCGGCTTTAATGGGTATTATGTTTCAATCCATCTTTAGATTCATCATCAGACCATTCCAGTTCAGATACTACTTTTAAGTTCTGGAAGTTCTTGTCGCTAGAACGATCAAACTTTATTAAAATCAATAAATAATTCCAACATCCCTTAAACAAAGCATATAAACACAGAACTACTGGTAAACATATACATAAGCAAATTATTATACAATTAATAAATTAATTTGATGACTAATTTAAAGTCATAAAATAACAGTTAGAAGCGCTCACAACCCAACTTTTGTGTTTAAAGTAATTAATCGGAGTCGACGCAGGTCAAGCAACTTCGGGCGTGATCGGGAGTTAGATAGATCAATACCAGGCATACTTTGTGCATAATTTCTTAAACACTTGCATACTCCGGAAGGACCGTTAACCTATCGGTCTAGGTTTCTATCGTTAAGCAAGCACCAAGCCACGTCCTTGGCCTTCAGGTGGCATCAGAACTTCCGACAGTTGGGTTGGGCACTAACCTTCACCAACCCGTACTGGATCACCGTGATAGGATGCCCTCCACGCCTCCTCAATTATATAGACAGAGCTGCAATGATATGTAAATTAAAAACCCTATGTCCAAACACAAGCACCCTATAAGGTCACTACTAAGTTATAACGATTTGCTATGTAAATTTAACAGCATCAGGTTACTCTCACGTCCGGTAACACTTCATTTCACCTTAGCCGCGCTTAGTCGTTAGGCTAAAGTTAGTCTATATCATAGTCTGTGTGTATCTTTTCAAAGCACTCTCCACCAGATTAATGAATCCAAACCAATTTTCAATTTGTTTTATGGCCTGCTGGAAAGCTGGCGCATCTTCTGGCGATGAGAACTATAGCCTTTTGGTATGATTTTTTATTTTAGAGAATAAAAAGGAGTGTGAAGAAGTCTCTTGTTGTGAGTCTTGAGTGAGCAGGCGCGCTGTCATAATGAGGCGGTTGCCTTATAAGTCACGGTTTAATCACTTGTTGCTAACAGCAGTTAATACTTCTGGGTAGAATTTCACAGTCTATCAAACAATCTATCAAAATCGTTTCGCGCAGTCCACTCTGAAGCAGGTTGATTCATTTAAAGCCAAAACCAAGCCAAGCCAAGCCTTCCTGCGTGACCTGATACATTATTATTTTCTATTAGATATTATTTTGAAATACAAGCTCAGAAATATGGCTTGTCTATTACGATTTCATAGGTGAGTATGAAGGTATGTAGGGAATTTTGATAGTAGCTAATATTAGATCAATCAACATAACACGCCCCGAGCGACGCTGGCGCCCGTACGTAAACAGGAAGGGTGTGCGGATATAATATTAATAATTAATAATACCGGATCATATTAATTGATTGTGGTTCCATGCTATCGTCGAAATCACAAAATAGATAACAATGGAATTACTTGCAATTAAAGGGATTAAGAGACATGACTTTGGATCGTTCACTCTGATTACTGACTTTACTCACCATTTATCAAATGTTAATTTGCAAACTCTCCGGTAAAAAGTAATTATTCTAATTAGAAAACTCTCGTGACACTCTTTGTAAGTAAGTTACCGTAGAGAGACAGAGAGCGTGGCCAGTCCAAATGTCGGAAGTTTATATGCCGCTCAAATACCTCCGACATGATGTAACGACTGTTATCTGATACCAGGCTCCGACATCTTAACGTGTCTCCGAAGCACAGGACTGCTCAATAGACGTTGCCACGAGCGACCACCCGTCCAACTACGACTACGCCCGCGGCTACTTGACTCGGTTGGCCACTTACGATCGACCCAAGCCGCCGGGTTAAGAACGCTTTATCGCTAATATTGCAAGGCTTTATTTATGACTAATAATGCCTACAACATGCTTCGATCTTATAATTCAGGAGGAAAATACCTAAGGACGTCCATTCATGGAAAGCACAATGCAGCATGCGAGGCCACGAGGCATCCCCGCCGTCGCAGCGATGGGCGCTCTCTATAAAATTACCAAATAGAGCGTACGTCGCTGCGTCGTATATTCCGAGTCTCTTTGCCAGCACAATAGCCCCGTTCCATACGGGAATTTATTCCAGTTTATTACGTAGGTTTTATACCCTGTTTTACATTCTTTACCGCGACTCGCATTCGCTTTCCGCGTAATTGGCTGGTTATTTATATTGCCAATCTGAATTCATTACGAACATCCGACTAGGTCGTTTCCGACGTTTTGAGCGCTTCGTTCATGTAAGTACAGCTGGCGTACCGTTCAATTCCGATTTCGTAGTGGAGAGTAGAGATTTAGTGGCTATTTCATGCTATCGACCTTGTCTTTATCACCGCATGGAATACTTATTTACACTTTTAACATGTTCATACAGAGTATAAATAGTGTAAATCCATTTAGTGTGTTTGATGATCACTTGCCTTTTATTACTAATACAAGCCCACCAAGTTACTCAGTAATATGTCTGTCGTGTCCAATCATATTATGGCCACTTATTGTTAATGTAAATTACTTTTAAAAAAGGAAAAATATTATTGCTGTTACCTAATAAACTCTATTAAAGCTGGTACAATTATATATATAACTCGATAACTGCAACAAATATAATAATTCATTTAAATTTAAATTATCCACATTGCGGTTGTGATTGCCTGCCACACAAGGACACAGAAAGAAAAATGTTTAAGAAAATCACCTAAACCTATTGCACAACTATCTAGTATCTACAGAGCAAATATTTCGCTCCAAGCTAATACATAGTTACCAAACAGATAATGTTATGTTACTAAGAACCTATATATGCACTAGGGACTGTGTACCCACTTGATATATTAAACTAATTTGCCTATCTACAGCAGACCTGACCCCCCATGCGATAATAATAGTCCGAGATACATTTTGTTTACGTATACTGAATATAGCAAACTAAACATTGTATTTGTCATCGAATACAAGTCACCCCAGTCGGTAGTAACCTTGCCTGCCGAGCTTGGGGTCCCGAGTTTGATTCCCGACCGGGGCAGACATTAATGTGACGGATAAGTGTTTGATCTGGTGTGTTGGGTACCCATACAGACCCCTCTATCGATACCATCAACTTGATCTCTATCCTAAACTATTTAAAGTCATGGACCGCAAGTCAGTCCTACGAAGTAGAGAATACTCATATGATTATTCAACTTGGCTTGCCTTCAAACTTCACTTGTTAACATTTCCATGAATAAACTTTAATGGAGTTCAAATCCTTTTCAACTTTGTCTTACACATCACAGCTCGATCCAGTATGTAATTGTCAGACAGTTATAAAATTCTACCACCACGCTATTTATCCTTTTCTTTCCCAAATGTCCCCCATCTCTTCTGAGCATAATACGTGAATTTTTGTTTTAATTGACAATGTAATTCTTACTTTAATTTTAATAATTATATAAAGTTACATAATGAGCGACCCAATATGTATAGACATCCATTTATTTGTCAACGTATTTCATGTGATGTACCAGAGTTCTGTATTGTGTTGTCTCAAATAAAACTTTATATTAGATAAAAAGATGTTAAGTATAGGCGCATCCACTTCGCAGTTTCAGAACTTCCAACTTCTATAGATATATCTCCCCGTAACCGCGGCATTTATTAGAGTAATTTAATTAGCCGTATATACATAGACGATATATGTAATCAATTGTTCCGAAGTCCCGAAGTAGAGGCTTATAAAAAATCCAACTAGTAGTTATTCAGAAATAAATATGTACAGTTGGGTAATCAATCAAATAGCCATTGGCGAGTGTTGTTCTTCGGTACACCTCACGTTTCTGTCTGCAATGCAATTCCGTATCGTCAGTGACGGAAGGCAGTTGGTGTTTTGAATAACGGAACGCAGCGCCAAACGTAAAAGGTAATCAAGTAAGTAGGACAAAGTCAAATAAAACAATAATATATCCTTGCTACTTTATTGAATCCAATTAGTGAAAGAGGTTAAACAACACTCGGTACATCACATCACATCACATCACATCACTTGCACAGTGTCACTAGTGCACGCGAACAATTGTAACTACAGAATCATTCGACACGACCTACGACGTATATAAACGTGCCGAGGCTTCAACGGACGAGGCTCGCTTTTCGCACAAAACTGGATACGCTATTTCATACCGGTTACAATATTGAAACCGGTAACTAAGGATTAAAAGAATTTTGTATAATATCTGTTGTCATGTTGATTTTCCTTTGTAACGCTATCATGGCTAATGCGTAATACAATTTAGATCCAGGTAGCGCAGGTGGAGATATCAACAATACGGCGGTATACCGTAATGTATTTCTAATTCCTAGTTTTTTTATAAACTAACATCTACACACTTATCAATAAATTTGAGTTAAATGCAATCGGGGTTGGTAAAAGTACAAGTTAAATATAAATGCATAAGTAATAGGCATATCATCAAAAAGAGCTGATGATTACAATAAGAGTGTGCGCCAGTCGAGGTCACACACACAACTAACATACATATCCATACTCGCGGATGAGATTCTGAATAATATTCAGATTTACAAATATTATTTTTTATTTATCTGTCATCACTTTTCCGAGACAAATGTTGATAAACCAGAGAACGGTCTCACAAAACCTGATATAGTATTTACGTAGTAGACGGAACAAACTTGATATCGTCGCTGTCCTTTCATATCTGTTTCTCGATAGTCACCATTCAGGTGGCTGTGTGACATTCGTAAACCTCAATATAGTCGCAGCGTAATGCATTTCAACTTTCAGCGTGACGGCGTGACACATTGCAGTATACGAATGTCAATTTTAAACCAAGTCGAACCACCAAGTACCGGCATTGAATGCAACAGTACCCACGACAAGCTACGTTTAACGTACGCGAAATAAATAAAAACGCTTAAAATGAACAAATGCAAATAATACTTAACGGTACGAGAACTTACGGGCTAGCTTAACTTAAAATAAATCGACGTCCGCCATATTGGTTTACACTTTGACGTCACCAAACTGTTAACTTCGTGATATAATCACCTGTACCATCGAGCTCCTAAAATGTTAGTAACCTAATAGGTGGGAAAAATGTGCGCGTAAAACGAAACGTCATACAAAATAAAAGATGTCTACAGACCGTCAGCAGTACGGTGTTATCGTTATGTAGTTGTTGGACTGTACTACCAGTGTGATCACATGTCACTACCAAGAGCAACGTGTTGTGACGTGTCGTGACCACCACTCATGTCGGTGTGCTGAATGGGACATTTGTAATTGTAATTGTAAGACTCCATTAAAAAACGGACAAGCTGTTTGATTCAATTCATATCCCTTAAATTGTAAATATTTTATGTGTACATATATAATATAGCAATATAGTGAAATATATATATTAAATTTTATGTTGTACGCTGCATATGTAAATGTCAAATGTACATGAACCATGTGTTGAGCAAACAGATGCCTACATCGGCGGAGGCCGTGGGTTCTCACACACAAATGTCAAATTCCACACGTAATTCACTACAGCTCTCGTATAGGTATTACGTGTCAGCTTATTACATAGAAATTGAAATCTTTATGATTTACATTCAATTGCACTTATTTCATTCTGAAAGTAGATATACTTCGACATATGAAATCGTAAATAACTTATTTTTTGTATCTCTATCCTATATTTATGTATCCTTGTATTGAGGTATCGTACCTTCGAATTATTTAATTCATATTTTATATTTTGCCTGTGGAAAGTGAAATGAAACGGTTATCGTTCGCTGAAACACGTACCGATAACTTTATATTTTTATATATTATGGTGTCTACGTTAGCGTAGGAATTTACAGCAAGTGTTAACGTGTCAAAATCTATCATCATTTCATGATATCATCGTAACCTAAACAAGTATCGAGAAAAATTCCTACTCGGGTAGCAATTGTAAGGTGATTACGAGACAATTGTTATTGAATATTTGACAATTTTAAATAGCACTAATTACCTTCGCATGCGTACATACGTACATATACGTGCACACACGCCGATCGGTTGCAATCTGTTCACTCAGACTGACCAATCGGTACACCTAAAGTGAATGCTGGAGTAGACACAGCACAGACGATACACGAATTTTCATCATAATCACAATCGCGTGCGCAGTACTAGCAAAGCGCGACAGGAATATCTCAGTGAACAGACCGTAGACCCGCACCCTAGAACTAGTCCTAAGTAGGGTTTGGCGAGAACGACATAGCCGATGAGTTATTCGTCGGAGGCCAGTCCGGCCGCGACCTTGGGATGGGCCTGCAGGCGGTTGTTGTCCTGCTCGTACTGCAGGACGTCGTCCAGGTTGCTAATGGTGATCCTCTGCAGGTGCTTCCCGGAGAACTGCACGAAGTCGTTGCTGGCGAGCTCCGGCTCGGCAGCTCGGCCCGCGGTCGAGTTCGCCGCAGCGGTCGAGTTCGCGACGCGGACGTCCACCGACCGCTTACGCACTGAAACACAAAGTGCCACGAGTTACTGATAAGACGACATCACATCGACGTCGCACCGTATTCGCTCGTATCACACAGCGAGCTGGTCGACACTACCACATGTTAACACACGCACATACACACACACACACACGCACTCACTCACTCACACACACACACACACACACACGATATTTATATTTATATATATATCGTATTCATGAAAGCTGTTATTGTTCAACAATTCATTATTATACACATACACTTGATACATAGCCTATGTCCGTTAGGAATAATATGTCTTTCAAATGGTAAAAGGATTTTTCAATTTATATTACCCTCCACAAACACACAAACTCACAAAATTCGCAAGCTTCACAATTTTATAATACCAATACAGATAACGGTGTAATATAATATTAATTCTGCAGATGTGAATATGCAATGTACATTCAATGCCCAAACACACAGACACAAGCGGCCCTGTTGTATTGATATACATATTTATGCATGGAGTACTTTTTAAAATGGTCAATGTTTTCAATGTCCACAACGTGCCCTCTTATGTATTACGCATAGTATTTTAGCACACACTATATGCGACCGACGTACGCGTCACGTGACCACGACAGAATACTCACAGACGTGCGTGCCCTCCAAGTCGAGGCGGTAGACCGGCTTGTTGTCGGCGAGGCATGGCGCGGCCACGGCCGGGTAGCGCGGCGACGGGGCCAGGTCCGGCAGCGCGGCCGTGAACACGGTGTGCGCGTGCGTCAGCTCCAGCGCCGACTCGTTCCGGAAGCTGGCGATCAGGCTCGGCGGCTCCAGGACGAACTGACGTATCATCTCCATCAGGAAACACCGCTGCGGGGATATTATGTCTGCAACGAACGGTCAGAGCGATTGACGATCCACGATTTTACAATATTGAACTAGTCAAAGCGGAGTTGGCTCTGTTTGAAGCGAGCATTCGAATCCCGCGCGCACCTTTAATTATCATCTCCTTTAATGAAGGAAAACTATGTACCTGAGAGTTATCAATAACATTCTCAAAGGTATTGGAAGTCTGCCATTCCGCACTTGGCCGGGCAGCCGAAATTTAATTATGCAGCGTTCTAAACCCACCAGTGAGATAATATGGTTTATAATGATGCTGAATTGAGAATCGCTCGTATCCTTACATATTAAAGTCACAAGCGCCTCTTTCCCCAAATCCCTTGGATGGTCACCCACTTGACAACGTATCGTAACATCGGAATAATCAGATAATGCTCACTGGTGTAGTTCTCGTTGAAGTCGTGCACGACCGTGAAGCTGCGAGGACCATCATGAACGTAGATATTCTCGATGTCGTCTTCGATAGACATGTCCTCCAGCAGGTTGTTCAGGATCTTGGCGCTGATGAGGTCGCTGGCCGAAGAGTACACTTTCATTTCGGCCGCGGGCACACCGAACCAGGACGCAGTCGTCGGCGCCTCCTTCACCACCACGTACTGAGAATATAAGAGTTCAATATAATAGAATGATACACGAACGTATATTCCATGACTCCATCTAATGTTAAGTTGCTTAACCCATATACGGTGTATATACCAATTGGTTCCAAATACGAACTCAGTCCGATTTATTTATATGTATTTTTACGTGTAGAGAGAGAGAGAGAGAGAGAGAGAGAGAGAGAGAGAGACACTAGGCGGTGTATTAAAAGCGAATTCGTTGGTGTTAAGAACGGACGCGAGCGTCGGCGACCACTTATCTAGGTGGCTCATTTGTTCGTTTGTCGGCTACTAACATGACGTACCATTATTTACAGGGTTTTCCGGACAAAATTTAAATAGTTAGATGAATTAAAGTAAGATAAACAGGTACATCGAGCCATTCCAAGTAGTTCCCACTCGGATCTGTCTCGATCCTTGGCCTTAACCAAGTGAGCCCCGATGTTACGGTGCCTCTTGAGACATCCGTGCTCAACATCCCATTTTACCCACACTTACTTAGTATGTGTATTCGCCTGGAACCTAGGTGCTGCGAAGAGTGTTAGACCACGAACGCAATCGTACCACTTTTATAATTAAAATTTTAAATACATTTGCAATTGAATAGGTCTCCCATTTAATTCTGTGATAATGTACTCACATCCATATCCTGAGTGGAAGATATGGCACAAGATCCACGGTAGCGCACGTTCGTTGCCGTATTTCTATACTTGGCGATGACGTCGCTGAGGATCAGCAGGCCGCCCCCGAAGCCAATGATAGTGAACAGTACCACTATGATGGCCAACATCACCACAGTGCGGAATGAGGACTGAGTGCGAGAGCGCCCCGGCGTCGGCGGCAGCTTGCGAGGCTGAACAACAACAACACACTACTTACACCATGGAACATTGGGTGGGAATTTCTTACGAGTGCTTAAGTTCTCTATTGAGCTTTTGCAAATTACCACTGCATGCATGCACTGTTTCACCACTTAACATTGTGTGGGATTGTAGTTAAGCACTTAATGTATAATAAATTCTGTATAAAATAGTTCTAATGACATAAACATAGAAAACTTATTTTGTATTCATATCGAACAAAAAATA
>DWPT01003610.1:0-14212 GCA_018251895.1 Agathymus mariae mariae | reverse complement strand
TAAGAAGTACAAAACATTAGAAAATAAATTTAATTAAATTTTAATGAAAACTTCTAATTATAGGAGAATAATAATAATAATTAATAATAATTCATTTATTATTATTATTTATTTACTTGATTCATAAAATTTTATTATTTATTTAAATCATTATATTGGGGACATTCTAGCAATTATATCTGGAGATTGCGGTTAGCACGTTAGCCTTACCCACAAATTGATAGCTCTAGTTTTCGACATATACCCTAGCCTGAGCCATACCTTTCGGTTAACGAACCGGTGCATCACGAAAATTCATACTTTAATCATGAATGTTTCTCAAATATGAATGAATCGCTTTGCCTAGTAATGCATCATATGCGTATCGCGAAGGGGTGGGTTAGTTTTCTCGCATCGTGTTAGCCCACTGTGATTTTAATCGACTCCTCTCCCCTATAAATGTGGGTATCTTCAATGGAAATATTAAAAAGCTTTTACGTTGTAAACGACTGTTATTAGTCTGCTTGTTGCATACTATTATATGGAATCGTTGTCAAGCTTTATCTTAACTTACAATAATAAAAAAAGACAATTAATGATTTGCATCTCAGCCAATTGTCGTTGTCAAAACAAAGTATTTTTCCAATTACTGGGTTCGCATATCGTCTCCGAATAATTGGCGACGACTCAAGTTCAGGTTGGGTTTGCAGACCACACAAGAACTACGTCGGGTTACTCGTGACGTTCTCCTTGACCGGGCCCCCTCATAATTAATTCTCTAATATGTACATTACTTGGAAACTTATAATAATTTACATGTATACCGATTATACACTAATGCATGTTTGGTGGGCTAAATGTAAGACGGATCGTTTTAAGGTTAAAAGACAAGCTGATTTTGAAACAAATAAAGTTCAGTTTCGAAAATTTTATCACTTATGTATATTTAAATTCAGAACACTTATTTTTTGGACTTATTAAGGTTGTAAGAAATAAATGTAAAATAACCACCTAAACAAACAAAACCAAGAGAATCGTGGACCATGAAATATTTTTTTGGGCAATACTTACATATGCAAAAGTTTTATTTTATTACCTGATCAATATTCCAGTCCGCACTTTTATATTTGTTACACACTACACCCACAGACTTATAAATATAGTAGACTTATTTATACCACAAACTAAAAAAAAGTATTCTAAACTTCCATTGCATTATTCGATTTTTTCTTGGTTGTTTTTGGAAGTATATCGTATCAATAATGTATATCTCTAATTACTTAAATATAAATAAATAAATAAACACAGAATAAATTAAAGAACAGAACGATTACAGCATTGGTTTTTCTAATTACATTGCCGTTGAAAGCCAATATACAATTTATTTAGGATGATCACATGACATGGCCTTATGGCCACTTAACATATATTTGAGGTACGACATCAGTCGACAAACGATACGAAATCTTGGTACGTAATGAGTAAAAATCACAATAATACGATACTCTTAAGCTTAATTTTTTATATTATTAATACATATACCGTATACCTACCTGTAGTAGCTGGAAACGAGCAGACAGATTACTAATTGTAGTAATAAATAAATAATAACAATATATATGATGACCATCGACTATATAGATCCATTATATCAAAAGTATCACAGACATAATACCGAATATACAGAACGCTTTAGAAAACTTACTTCTTAACTGGCTCTCGACTATATCGTTGAATCACGTAGAAAAATATTTCAAGATTAATTTTAGGTAGAGTGAGGTAGAAATCCAAGAAGGTAAAAATTCTTATTGTTTGATGCCTGTATTCAGCAGTTTGCTCAGCAACTTATTTTGGAGGTCGTTGAACTTGATACCATGTAAATTATCCCCATAGTTACTCGTGCATGGTGTTTTTAATTATGCAGATAGTAATCACGCTCCTTCTGAAAATCTACTGTCAAATGTTTTAGAATCTTTCCTTGCGATGCTGATAAGCTAGTGGTCGTCAGTGATACACATGTGCTCGAGGACCACGAAAGAAACATCATCCCGTGTTCAATTTGTTTTGGCTGCTGGTTGTAATTATATATGAATCAACTCGGGATTACGGGTTCACTGTTTGGCATGATTATTGATTAACATAGTGTAGTAACCTGTAATGGAAACAGGAATGCATTGCTTCGCTTTGTACGTTAAAAAGTTGTGTTAATATGTAGTAGTTAATAGTAAGCAGATCTTTTTTATGATAATAGCCGACAAACGAGCAGACGAGCCACCTGATGGTAAGTGGTCATCGTCGCTAATGGACATCAGGAAGGCCAAAGGTATCACTGATGCGTTGTCGGCCAGGAAATGAGAAGGTACGAAAGAAAGAAACTATTTAATTGAGGATGGACGGAGCCCTTTACATTTTAAAATTTAATTTAAATTTACCAAAATGTATTTTATTACTAATGGCTTCGACATCGAATCATCCTATTTAAAAACAATACATAATATACAATCTAATTTGTTCATTTACTTAATATGTCTAAACACAAAGTCAAAGAGGAAACAGTTTGCTGTTTATGAATTAATGAAAAATTATTACAAAGTGACATCCTATTAAGTTCTTAATTCAAAAAAAAAACACATTAATTTGGGATTGGTTGCAAAAAACATGCTAGACAGCATTGCAAGTGTTGAATCATCTTGATGTCTCTGGTTAGGTCAAAGAAGTGATTACAGAACTCAGTTAAATAGTGCTACGATACTACGCAACTACATTACAAAACTACTCATTATGAATAGACAAGATTCACATGAGGCTTCATGGGAATGTAAGAAAAAAGAAAAAAAAATAGTTTTTCCAATATTATAACCACAGCATTGCCATCGCCCCGTCTGGCTGTACAGCCAAGATATGTGATGAATGTCCATGGAATCGAACCTGAGAACGACGATGCCGACAAAACGTAATCCGATAACTAGTGAGTTTCTTAACGTATTTTATAATTTACATTAGGGATGTTATGGATATGTAATTTCGGATCCGGATATGGATACGGATATGTGAAAAATATCTTACCGGTTTAGGTTATGGTTATGGATACGAAATTATTTCGGATTATCCGATTGTTTCGGATAATTTCAGTTACGGATATTAGATGATTTAAGATTTGGAAAAAAAATATAATTTATTTACACAGTTTGACTCTGTACCTAGTGTATTATGTGGTATTATAATCACATTCCAAACAAATTAAAAATAAAAATCGATCATATGTACAAAGTTATGCTGCTAGATCATTTATACACGTTATAAAAATACTACCTTTGTTTTTGAAAGGCAGATCTCGAAACAACAAACATTAGTAAGAAGTATTTATTATGTTATCAAACTTACTAAAACATATTATAATCAATTATAATAAACTAAAACGATTCATCATCACTATAATCCTCTTAAGCTGTAGCTACTTGTTATTTGTCCTCTTAAATAGTTGCTCGAATTTTGGTACTGATGAAATAATACATTTGAAGTCATAAATTTAAGTTAATTTGTTATTAAATTCGCGAAAGCTATGCTATAAATAGGTAATATTTCTGATATAGTACGAGATTTCTGTATTTTGTGTATAAGTGATAAAATAGCAGACGGGCCACTACACAATAAATGGTCCAACCTATATACGTCCAAAGACAAAATCGATTCTCCACTGAATAATTTCATAACCGACGCTGTAATCGATACATCTATCTATACTCGTAATAAAATTATAACTGATCGCTTTCTGTACATGAACGATATATGAGAAAATCATTATTACGGGCCTTTGTTAACGCAATATAACCCAAAACAATAGTTGTTAGATTTTTTGTCTGTTTGTCTGTGCGTTTGTTCCCGCTAATCTCAGAAACGGCTTGACCGATTTCGTTCTGGTTTTCACTAATATATTGCAGTAAGCCTCACTTAATACTTAAAGTTTGTTTCGTTGCAATCCTTCCATAAATAAAAAAAATATGAATTAATATATATATTTCTAATTTACAGAACGAGAAAACCCCAGAAAAATGCATATGCTTAAAGTAGTTTTTCCGAAGCGAATCGAGGGCATTTGCTTGTGTTAAAATAAATCAATAAATTCATTTACTCTCTATTATTTCTTAAACAGTATGAAATAAAAGGCGAACTTACATAGTAGAGCATTCTCTACCATTCGACCATGACTGATGGTATGAGGGTGGTGGCTAGTCAGATTTATTGAAATTAAACTGGATGTTACAAAGTACAACGATCTCTGACAGACTAAAACAGGATATCCTCGGTTATTATTTGTCAGGTTCACCGCGATAAGGGGAGGTTAGCTTAAAATTAAGAATGGATTAAAGCTTGAAGTGCTATATATAAAACTTCAGGAGAAACTCTGTAAATGATTTTTAATAACCGTATAAAAATATACGAGGTAAACATAATACACAAACAGGTACTGTAAACAATAGTTTCGTATAATATTTCGAATCGAGTTCATCTCGGTCACCTCACTGATATACGAAAATAGCATGGCATAGTCATGTTATTAAATATATTCAAGTATGAAATAAAATATGTTCATAAAGTTTTTATAAAACTGTTCTAGGAACAGTTCTACGAGTATGTCACTGTTATATACATTGTTTAATTAATACAAAAACAAGTTATTATTATCTTCATGTTATTATCAGTATCTGTGCATTTTTTACCAATTTTAGCGATTTTCGACATCTCAATATATATCCAGCAACGAAAATAAACCAATTTGAATACGTGTTATACAATACGAGTTACAGAAAATAATATTTAAAACAAATCAACGGATTTTATTGTTCGACGTTACTGCCGAAATAAAATAAAATCCGTTTCTTAAACGATCTATTTCTCACCTGCCGACGACATTTAGTAAACATCACCGATGTCCTAATAATATTTCGACTTAACATGATCCTAAAACTTGTGATACCTGTTACTCACTTATCCATTTAGCTGTCCGCATCCATAGGTATAAACGAATACCTACTATGTTAGTTACCGTTACGTTAGTGAGAAGCATCGATGTAACATGTATTTAGATAATTATATTCATACATACATAATCCAGAAATGCTAATCTCTATAAATCAGTCCATAACGGAAGAAATAGCACAACAGAAATAGCAAACGGAAGAAAAAGCTACGACTCGGGTAGGAAATAATGTGGTAAAAACCGGTCACGTGAGTAGTTGAAAACGCACAACAGAGAAATCCTTAGTCAGTAGGTACTTTCATATACATTTTAAAAGAGTAATTTTATTTTTGCACAAGTTACCATGGTTAGATAATTAAAATATTACATAAAATCATATTACATAAATCAAACGGGAAAGTCTAAATCAATCCTCTATTATCGTGATTGGCTGACTAGCATAAAGCGTAAAATCTATTACATATATAAGTAAAGTAAAGCCTAAAGACAAATATACAAATGGCCGTAGGCGTTAAAACTATTTCAAGTTTGTTTATTCAGCAATATGTTATTTACCTATAGATATAGTGTGATAAGAGTGACCATGACTAGCCCTAAAGTGTACTTAGTGTGTAGGTGAGCTGCCGGTTCGACGAACTTTGAATGTAGTAAGCTTTAACTACAATGGCACTTGATGGGAAGTAGCGATTAAATATAAGATACGGTTAGAGACATTTATTTTCTCAAAAGATTTACATTTAAATCACTTACAGAGAAAATTACAAAACAATTTGTATAAAATTAAACCGAATAGGCGTACATAGTAATACGACGGTAGTTACAGTGATCTAATAAAATATCAAAACAGTGCAAACAAGTATGATTATTTTGCGAAGTTAAGTAGGGTAGTGATAATAAAAATAGTGCGTGTACAAAGAAATATTGTTACTAAGGCAGGTGACACATTAGTTATTATGATGTTTTTAAAGTAAATTAATGTAACGTGTATTTATTAATGATTATGTTTATACATACACATAAATGAAGTAATATTATTATTGTTATAAATTATTGTTTTAAGATGTTAAACGCATTAACTTATAAAAGCCTATTCACTCTCCTCTTGAAGATTCCTATATCATACGTAGCCGAGAATACTGACGCGAGCACGCTTTTTCAATCGTTTGCAGCGCGCATGATACACGATACATACGACGCATGATGACGACGACGCACAGGGCGGAGGAACGGCGATGGAGGAATTGTTAATTAGCTTTCAATTTCTTATTATATATGTATTGTAGTAATACTTTTATGTTCTAGTTCTAAGTTTTCCAAATAAATAAGCCCATGATGTAAAAGTGCACGTACTTAGTGAGAATCTACTCACTCTTACCGTAAAGATGGTAGCCTAGAAGAGATTTAACTAACAACACGAAGCACAAGGCCGTGTCTTATATCCTTCATACCCATGAAAACTAGCACAATTCCTACGAACGTGGATACAAGGCATTGCGCTGCCGAGTCATCGGTGCGTACTTATGAGATCATGGAGCCTTTCTCTTACAATATTTTGAATACTGACAAGCCTCGTTCCAAGAAATTGTTTTATCGTATTGTTATTGTTACCAGTCGAGAAATATTTGAGTTATGGCTGACAATATGACATATAGTAGCACAAAACTCGTCAAAATATATTATCCTGGTTTCTAGTATTTCTCACTCCAATTCTATATTCGATATCGATTAGATTCTATATCGATTAGTTTACTAGTATAGAATTTTTCGGTGACGATCTACTATTGTCCTCCATATTTAACTTCAATATATAAACGAATATTTTAATGTGCGCTTTACTTTAAATAACTTGTATTTGTGCCAGCACTAGAGAGGTTATTGAGTATCAAGAGAACATAAGTAGAATAGTCAGATGAACTAATCATTCTCGTAAATTGCATTACATACATTATAAATCACTGATACAATCGTGCGCCAGTCTCATCCATTGTTTACTTTTATAGAAGTTTGCGGATACTTTAGAAATAAATAATTCATTACCAGCTGATGTAACATTCCTCCCACACCCGGGTATTGAAGGTACCTGTATCTTACGTGTCATATAAACACATCGAAGGACATTACTACATTACTTTTAATTCTTCATGTAATGATCTTTTATTGATGCAGATATGTCTTTAAGTGAGTATTGTTTTGATGGACATAAGTCGCTCAAATAAAATATGAGTCATATATTTTTTGCGCCTACACCTACTGAAGTTACAACCTAGCATTTAAACAATTATAATGCTTTAAATTTTTTATCAAGGTGGACATAAAAAATTGTGTATATGTCATAACTGTTACTCGCGAATTGAGCTCCTACGAATGTAATGTTATGATATTATCATAAAAAAACAAGAATATTACAGTTCATAACCTCATAGCGTTGAGATAATTTATTATAATATAGTACCGTAGTATAAAGTGATTCTAATATAAACGATAACCAGACCAACTGACAAACGCCGATATATTGTGATATAGTATAAATCCTCGGCGCTTTTAATCTTTCTAGATAAATACGGCCATCTCTTGTTTCCACAAAAAATTCTGTATACCTAAAGTACATAGTCAGACTACTGTCGAATGTTACGGTATTGTTAGGGAATATTTTCCGTAACATCATTTATAGTTAAAATCAATAATAACATTATACTTTTTAGGTAAAACTTCGGATTGAACAGAAGTATAAACATAAATTTTTTAATGTTGGTATAATTTATATCGGTTTTCGTAGGACGGAACAACGTGTGTATTGAGGTCTGTATTAATTAAAATAAGTATTTGGTATAGCATCAAACCTGTGACCTACTTACCGTACGATTTACATATGTCATCTACTTCGATTTTTATAAAGACTTTTTATACATTTTATTGGAATTTAAGTTTATTTCTGTCCCTACTCAAAACAAGACATCCATTGTGCATTTATCAACTGACATTGACATTATTAATATTGAACAAAACGTGACTGAAGAAGGAAATAAAATAAATTGTTTATATCACAACTAAGTTGTTGATGTTTGGTCATACATACATCTATAATGTACTAGCGGTAGAGGGCATGGGTAAAACTTAATTTACGTAAACCTTCCGAAGTGTTTTGTGTGGTTTTCAGTACTAGTAGGCAAATAGGTTTAATGACCAAATATTTTCTATATAATTTTTCTATACATGTTTAATAGAATATGCCGGTTGCTTATAATTATTTACAGGTTTATTGAAATAAATAAATTTATGTTTTGGATGAAAAAGAACAAAGATCATTAAAAAGTAATCATCGTTTATTAGAAATCTTAAATAATTTTTCAGATAAATCTTATTCACGGGTGGCATTACGCTATTTATATCACAATGTAATACTCTCATTCATACTACTTTTAGTCTTTTAAATGATGCACTTCATATAATTAGTCGTAGTAAGTACCCAAAAACTAACTACAAAGAAAAAACGTTGTGTACCTATATTCTAATATAGTATTTACCTATATTCTAATTTGACCTTTATTTTCTGCCATAACCTGAAACAAAAACATACTGGTTTAGTTTTGTTTAGTAGTTTTTAATAACTTCTAATACTTGATCTATACTAATAATAAAATTCTAACTGATCGCTTACGAATGTACATGAACGGTATACGAGAAAAAACATTATTAGGGGTCTTGATTAACGCAATAGACCCAAAACAATTGTTGTTAGAATTTTTGTCTGTTTGTCTGTGCGGTTGTTACCGCTAATCTCAGAAACAGTAAAGTAGTTTTTCCGAAGCGAAGCGACGGCATTTGTTAGTAGTAAATAAAAATTTGTAAACTTAGTATAGTACAAAAAAGACTAGTAGTTCTTATACATTTTCATCGGTACATTAATAAAAAAGGATGTACTTGTAAAGCAAATAAAATATGATGATCCTAACCTCCTTTGGTAAAAGCGCCTGCAGAAGCATGGGCAGTGGCTGAACTGCTAGTAAAATCGCCAAATGCATCTGCTCCAGCACTGCTTTTAGCAGATGCGAGCGAGCCCGCTCCTAAGCCATCTCTCGTAAGTCCATCGGGGGATCCAACACCTCCACCAGGACTGCATCCACTGTTGCATCCACCTGATGCTCCATTTTGATAGTTATTGTTTCCACCGTAACTTCTAGCAGTAGCTGTTGCCGTTGCGCTAGCATGAGCTGCAGCATTTGCTCCATTACCAGAATCTCCAGGTTTTCCAAGTTCTGAATTTTTTGCGAAGACTGAGGGAGTATGTTCATTATTAGAGGATAGGGAAAATCCATTACCATGGGCAGGAATATTAACCTTGCCACCATCGTGTGGTTTCAAAACACCTGGAGGGCCACCGAAGCCTCCGGAATATATTACAGCATTTGCACTGGCTGTCGCCGCTGCTATGTTGTGAGCGCCTGTTGTCGTTCCTAGACCAGATGACAAGGTTCCTTTCGAACCGCAGTTACCATTAGCACATGGAAGATTTCCTGATGACACTATTGGAGTGTTTGGAGAGACATTACCGTTATTTGAATTTAAGATGCCAGTTGGGCCACCGAAGCCACCAGTGTATATCGGTTTATTTTGACTAGAAGAGAATGTACTTGGACTTGTTTTATCGTAAGATCCCGCACCTACATTAGTACTTGACTGACCAGTACAGTCTACTAAGCCACAGTTTCCCGAATCAGGTTTACTCAAGGATCCGGATCCGATGGCAGATGATAAACTTGATCCACTTGTATCTGAGGACCCACCAAAACCACCAACGTAAGCTGGAGTACTTAGAGGATTCGGTGATATATTGGGTTTCGTTACCCCATACGATCCATGTATTGAGTTAGATCCTAAACTTGTTTGCGATGATCCTGTAAAACCAAAACTACCTCCAGAATAAGTGGGACTGCTGCCAGAATGGCTTGTTGTAGGTTTATAATTTCCATTGTTTTCTGAGTGTGGAATGGATCCTGGGGGTACGGTTAAAGACACTGTTGGAGCTCCATAATTGCTAGTAAAAGAGGGATTAAATTGGGAATGAGGTGTTGACGGGGCACTGCTTGGTTTATTATACTCAACAGATCCGGTTGATCCATCTATGCTGGAAGTTTGTGCAGAACCATAATTGCTATTTGTGCTTAATCCGCCCGGGTTATTTGTTTCGATAGATCCCAGCGTAGGAATCGATCCAATAGATCCAGTTGGTCTGCTATTGCCGGGGGTATCATGACTGTAATCATGACCTAAATTTCCAGATACCTTATTCAATCCAGAATTTATATCGAGAAATCCTGGAGGGCCTCCAAAACCACCCGTATACACAGGAGCATTCGAATCGGAAACTTTTGTTGGTGTGCCAGATAGAGAAGCACCGCCACAAGCCACACCACTGCAACCATTGCCTGGTTGATTTGTGTGCACGTGAAAATATGTAGGGAGCCCTGAGCAAAAAGAAGTTGTACAACCTGGTTGTCCTAAATGCCCCGATGGTGCATTGGAAGGAATATTTCCATGTGAATAGTTTGGTATTTTAACATCGGATACAGCACCATTATTTATATTTTCGTTTGAAGGCGAAGTATTGTCACATTGTCCAGATGCGCAAAGTCCTTGATTACCAGGGCCATGTTGTCCAAGTTGGTAACTAGGTACTTTGGAGGTCTCTACATTGTATGGAGTTGAATTACAGCTTGGTGATGTGCAAGGTGCACCGGGTGTAATACTATTTTCCCGGTTCGGAATCGAACCATAAGTAGGAGACGAATAAATAGTGTTAGGGGGATTCGTTGCAGACTGAATAGGAACATTGTAGCTTGATGGTAATCCTCCCGTTTGTAGTCCACTGTTTTGCGAAAGATATTTGCAGTTAGTTGTAGTGCATGGTGGGTTTATATCAGGCGTAGTTAAAAATGTAGATGGTACTGGATACTTGTGATGGTTACTATTAAAACCACTTTGACCGGAATTACCTAGGTCACATTTCCCATTAGAACAATCAGATTCTGAAATATCTTTGTTAGAATATTGTCCATTAGAATCATGTGATGATTTTGTTTGTAGATTGCGATTTATATTTACAGCAAAATCATTTGAATTGCTTAAATTTTCCTCTTGTTTATCTTTTTTACCTTTGTCTGCTGAGCCTTCAGTTGGTGACTCAACTTCACTCGACAGTAATTGGCAATTACCTTCTCCTGCACATCCCTTTTGATCTTTTGATGTAGAATCTGCTAAACACTGGTCTGATGTACATTTTTCTGCTGGTGAACCATTACAACTTGACCCTTGGCAAGGTGAAGTGATACCAGAAAGTGCTTTTGCTTGTGCCGCGGATACTGCATTAGCACCCGTAAATTGTTGACCTCCATTTGAAGACAGTCCTGTATCTCCAACTCCAGGGCAAGTTCCAGAGGAACATCCTTTGTCAGTGCCGATTCCAGCGACCCCATTAGCTCCGGAACCGTTAAAGCTGAATGAACTGGAACTGGAACTAGCGCTCGAAGATGCAAAGCTTGAAGAGGAAGACTTCGCGAAACTTCCTGAGTAAGAAGACCCAGAAGGGATGCTTAGCGGTATAGGGCTTAGACCTCCATAGGCTCCGGCCACAGCACTTGCTTCCGCTGAAATTAAAATGAAACTATTGAATCATCTGTAATACTGATGAACCCGGCTGCTCCGCAAACGATAAGTCCAGTCTCCAACACTGACATAATGCTAGTTAGTATTGAGAACGTTATTGAGTGTGCTCTTAAATTTGCGAATTTGGTTTCAATGATTCATTCACCGAACCAGTTAATAATATTACTTTATATAATATCTACAATGAACAAAACTTACAAACTTAGAAAAGCACGTAGGATTCGAACCCACACTAAAAATCTATATTGCTATACCATAACGGCTTGTTATTTTAAAATCCGTTTAAAATATTTATGACATAAAACTAGGTATGAATAGCATAAATTATTGAGTTTTAAATATTAAATATAAATGTGGGAAGTATATAGAAATTAAATAAAAGATTATCTTATACTAAATAAAACTTAACTATCTGTAATTTGGCTTTACAAAGATATTTGTAATCCTTAACTCTACAATTCTTCTTGACATAATGAATTAATGCTCTTAGGATACATACTACGAGAGCTTTTTAATATTTGAAAAACTAATAAAATATTAAGCAATTCAAACTTGAAACTGTAAAAAATTGAATGATATATAACTGACCTTTTGCCGATGCACCGCCCTTAACCCCATATCCGTGCGGGGTAGCGGTCACCAAGGTTACTACAGTCAGCACTATTACTAACGAGCGCTCCATCTCCGCGGAGCTTACCGATCACAATGTCGGTACTCAGTTACTATCAGCCTTTATAAAGCGATACATAAATAGACGTTCGCCTAACAAACAAAAAAACTTGTTGTTTACGGGGAATTTTAAGTTCTGTTCGTGTACGTAGCTGGTTTTATTTCCCGTACTCATTCTATAAGCAGCGCTCCACGGCGCATGGTAATTGAACACTGAGAACGAGTCGAAAATGTATTATTCACTCGTTAATGCCCTCAAGCAAGGTTCGAGAGTCATTGGGAAATTCTACATCCGTTCCGAACAGTCATATTCTTACTTATTCCAAATATCGTAAATTACGGATTGAGATTTTTAAACATGATTGAAATATTTTGCGAAGCAATAAAAAATAATATTTACGATAATAATTAAAAAAATTAATACTCTTTGTTTTGTACTATTAAAAATAGGGCAAAATCCTTTGTCGAGGTCTCTTACTGCTATAAGAGATTACGATGATATCGTTTTTAATGAAATTTTGATTATTTTTAATTAAAACTGAAATATACGAATGTCAAATTATACTTAATTTAAAGAAAAGTAATAGGCTAACGGTCCGAATATTAGCCTCTCGTGCTCGTATCTGGAATCAAGTCCTTTGTGCGCCTCGATTAAAATATGTATGGGAGGGTCTAGTAAAATGATCATCCGGGGCAATCGAATTAAAACAATAACGTTGAATTAGAGAAAGGGCAGTCATATAAACCTTAGCTATTACATAAAATAATGCGCGTCTCCCCCTTCCTTTTTAGTCCGCAACGCGTAAGTGACGGTTAGCATTATTGATGTCCATGGGGACCATAGCCGTGTAATAGCTCCACTACTCGTTTTTCAACGGTTACATAAAAGTCGGAAAATAAGCAAGGAGTCTAGTAAGGATAAAAATGCAAATAGGACGTACAAGGATTGTCTATTCGAATTTAATTTTAAATTAAATTAAATCATATACTATTGTCCTTCAACTAACTACATATTTTGAATTAAATTCTGTTAGATTGGGTAATAAAATAACAAGTATAAGAATATCAATAAAATTAGTGCAAAGGATCCAATAACGTTAGGCCTTCGTTGAATAGTCTACAAAAATACAATTTTAATAAATACAATAGTTTCGTTACTTTTTTGATACGAGGCGTGATGACATTTCAAATGCATAAAACCTTACTGGCTCCAAGGAAAACCCAACTAAATTTACAGTAAGAGTTAAATAAGTTACTAGTAAGCATATTTTTTACATCTCAAATCAGTTAATAAAATATTCTATCACGTTTCTTAGAATTACTATAGACTCGCGATTACAATGGAGCCCTCATATTGAAATCTTGTCAGGGAAACTTAACTCTGTTGCCTACGCTGTTTAGAAAGTGAGGCTCTTAACATACATAGATAGAAACAGCAAGATTAATTAATTTTTTTTATTTTGTGGGGCTCAGCTGCTGATATTAAGTCGATTTTTATGTTACAGAAAAGAGCAGTACGCGCCATTTACAACCTTAAGTGTAGGGATTCTCTTAGTGATATCTTTAAAGAAATTGTTACATTAACTGTAGCATCATAATATGTTTTGAGTTAAAAATACTCTGATAATTTACTTAAGAAGAGTAATGTTCACAATATTAATACTAGAAATAAGGCTAATCTGATTGTTCCAAATTTCAGACTAAGCAAAGCCACCAGGCTCTTTAATGGGTAGGTAGGTAATAAAATTCCATTACAATTGACAGAATTGCTACAGGTATTGTAAATTTAAAACTTACGTCAAAAGCCTTAAATTGAAAGATTATTACAAACTTGATGATTACTTTAAGGATAAAATTGCTTGAACATGAGTTTAATATATAGCCATATGTGCGTTCTGTATCTGTAAGTAGGAAACAAAA